>JASDQU010322922.1:0-12923 GCA_032191745.1 Picea mariana | reverse complement strand
AACTACATAGATAAAACGATTCTTACCACTTCTTCTCTGTTCTGTAAATCTGGTCTTCTTCTAATTGTTATGCGATTCTTCTCTTCCTTTGTCTGTTCTGCAATTTTGCTCTGCTTCAACTTGTTCTGTCATTCTGCTCTTCTTCAAGTCTTTTCTTCATCTATTACTCTTCTCTGAGTTTTATCTCACACTGCGCATATTTTCAGTCTCACACTGCGCATCTTGTGATTTTTCCTTTCTTACAGTTTAATTCATTTTTCGTCTAGAACTTCCAATCGCGCACAGTCTGTATCTTTTTATTTTATGCACCACACCCACAATAGTTACACTTCGAATATTTCGAGGCAAAAGAAAAAAACCGTCTAAGAAATTGAAATGCCAACCGATTAGGAATCATGAATCAGTTTTGCTAACTGATTCGTAATTGATGAATTAATTGTGATAGAGAATAGTAGCCCTCCGATCATATTCAAGTTTATCTGCACCGTTGGATGAACTTTATTAATCTTTCCTTTAAATCGGGTTTCGGCATTTTGACATTCCTGTGGCCAAGTGTCTCGACACTTCATGTCATGATCTCCAAAACTCCGATACAGAGATTTTCTGTGCTAGCTCCTTCCTCTATATGACCATGGCCATGACCAAGCGCTTATGCATAAAGTGCTTTTCGCAAATTCATATTTCGTGAATCTGGAGATGAGGCATCTCGACTCTCCAAATCACGATCCCCGAAACTCCGAAATGGAGCTTATCTAAACTGACTCCTTCCCTTCTTGTGACCATCGACGGTGACCATAGGCTGTGCCAAAAGGTTCTTTATATTTCGGAAGTTTATAAACTTCATCGAGTCTGATCGACGGTTGAAATCTCCATAGATCCAACGGTCCAGATCTTATCGCGATCTCGCATCTCGCAAGTTTCCAGACCATGCTCCGTTGACTCCAAGTCAGCGACTTATCCTATGATTCGACGGTCCAGATCTGATCTTAATTCAATGGCTCAGATCATATCGCAATTTCGGCGTTTATGTTTCTTGCCTCTCCAAGTCGCAATTCGCGAGACTCCGAAATGGAGTCGGATCAACGGTCCAGATCACACCTTGATTTGACGGCTGCAATTAAATCGCGATTTCGCATATCGCGATTTCGATGGTTATGTTTCTTGCCTCTCCAAGTCACGATAGGCGAAGCTCCGAGATGGATCTCAGATCAATGGTCCACATCACACCTTGATCTGACAGCTGTGATTAAATCACGATTTCGCATATCACGATTTCAATGGTTATGTTTCTTGCCTCTCCAAGTCGCAATAGGCAAATCTCTGAGATGGAGCTCAGATCAATAGTCCACATCACACCTTGATCTGACGGCTGCGATTAAATCGCGATTTCGCATATCGCGATTTCGATGGTTATGTCTCTTGCCTCTCCAAGTCACAATTGGTGAAGCTCCGAAATGGAGCTTAGATCAATGGTCCATGTCTTTTTGTGTATTGATGGTCAGGATCTTTTCATGATTTCGCAAGTCTTCATTGTGTCTGCATTGGGATTTCGAGATTTCGCGAACTCGCTTCACCTTGCACTTTTAAAGGTCGTGCAAATTCTTCTGGATCCTACGATGGTCGATCCTCACACTCGGATCTAACGTCCGAGATCTATCCTCCATATCTGCGTGCTCTTCTTGTCTATATTGAGATCTGACAGTGATCAGGAATTCTGAATTGTTGATCCAACGATCACTGTTGCTGCTGATCATGGTGATCTTTGCCATTGCTATTCTTGCCAACAATCCTCTGCACTATCTCTTCTGAGCTTATTCGAATCTTCTCTGCAACGTCTTCTCATAATGCCCATCTATTACATACTTTTTGTACTCATTCCATCTTCATTGCTGTACTTGCCATCAATGACAAGCATTCGCTGTCTATTAAATATTTGCCAACATTTATTTCCATTTAAAAAAGTGTGCTGCAGACTAGTGAATTTGCTGCAAATTGTGGCACTGTGAACTCTCCTATAGCGGTTTAAGGTGAATCAGAGGCTTCAAGAGACTATTGGTTTGGTTTTCTGCAACAAGAAATGAGATCTATATACCATTTTCTCTGCTTGAATGTTCAAATTCCATGCCTGAAAGCTTATTTTCAGCAAACTTAAACAATGCGCCGCAAACTCCCTGTTTTACACAGTGCTCCAAGATTTGGTCTATTGATATTTTACTCCTGTAGTTTTGGTTATAATGTTTTACTCTCATCTCCTTTATTTAGCCTTATTTCATCTTTTGCAGTTTTGGCAAGCAGACCCTTTTTGCAGTTATTAAGTAGTAAACCCTAAATTTATCAGTTTTCATCACGTTATCTGGTAGCAACCGTTACCAAAAGGGGGATGGTTTAGACTAAGTTGTCATGGAAATTAAACAAGGTAAGAATATTCATAAAGGAGGGTATATTTTCAGGGATGATCCCTATGAACTGCAAGTAATAAAATCAGATCCATTTTTCAAAGAGGCATTCAGAGAGAGGGTTGCCTAGCTTTTTGTGAGAAGATGCAAAGAGGACACCCTGAGGTTGTAACAGGAATTAATAAAGGTTTAAAGGATTCTTGCACAATTTTGGCATCATTTTTTATTTTTGAAGGTTAAATGGCATCTACAAGAAATTTCACAACGCATCATGCTGAAGGCGCCGTGAACTACCAAAATTGAAACAGTTTTCAACAAATTAGTAAGCAACAAAATCATATTTTCATCATATCTTTTAAAATAAGAACTGGGTTTCTCTAAAATATTTTGTGGACAAGAATCATAATTTCATTGAATTTATGACCAAACATCATCCCTACCCAGTTCATCACTTGGGAGAAAATTCAAAAACATCATCTACATGAAAGTTTGCAGCGAATACTGTAGATTCTCTACGAACTATAACAGTCTGATAAATATGAGTTGTAGGAGGGATGCCACCTATCTGAGGAGGTTCAAATGCTTCCCAAGGAGGCATCTATACATCAAGGGACAATTTTACCTGACATCCATCTCAACTAGATCTCCAAACATGAGATGGTTGTAGTTGCATTTATCATCACCAACAACTTCCTGGAATCTAGCAGTTTGTTAAATTTTTGTTTGTTTGTYTATTGCCACATMTCTCCAAGGMAMAAAATACTATGMTATAAYTAAGTAATGATTCATAGAAGAATTCTTGATGTAATTTTATATTTAATATGTAATCTAACTTCATAGAGGGGTTGGAATGGTTGGATGTGAATCTTTATCTTTTGGTTGGAGACTATAAAAAAGTTTCCATACTATGTATATACAGACTTAAGACTCTTGAGTAATTGAATATCAACTCCTTTTCTACTCTTTCATGATATTATTCTTGTATTACTTTGGTATTATCTACTGATAAAGGATTTATCTTTAACACTTTTGCTCATGATATGTAGTGACTGATTTACTGTAAATATGTTAATGCAAGTATTGTCAAAGAATATTTTCTTAGTAATAATTCCACTCTATGTGTGGCAATGTGCCTAATGTAACCTGGTGCATATACCTCATATTTTTCTTCTCAGTCTTCCATCTTTCCATTGATATTCAAAAAATGGATCTAAGATTGCTCAAGCCTTGCTTGCTGGAGTATGTTGTGTGGAGATTTTGTGTTGATATCCGATTGAGTTTCTCATCCATTCGCTACACCTAAAACTTAAACTCTTATCTTTTACAAATTATAAATCTGATGGGTATTATGATCACACCTATAAAAGTCTAGGTGAGACTTCTAATGCAAACATGGCCCATTTTAGTGGCAGGTCCGATTTTGGAGATTTGGGGTCCATAACCTTCCAAAGCTAGTTGGAGGAATCAAATAGTACATTTTGGCATTTTTCTAAACACTAATATATTTCCAATGGGTTTGAAAATTACCTCAATTGAAGCTCGTATATGAAAGTTATGCCTCCCACAAGTTGACCTACTCTATTGACCACCATGGTTCCGAGTGGATGAAATGTCATCCCCCATTACTTACATATGTGGGTCTAGTCATGTGTGGACTTTCAATAATATTCTATAAGTTCCAAAACCCTAACATTAATTGAGGTTTGAGGCATGCAAAATCCCTAACCCTAACCTTAGGCATCTATTAGACTATGTTAAATACAAGGTTTCTAGAAAGAGAAAGAGTTACATTATTTTATCATTGTACTTGTTCCATAGTTGAGCAAAGCATCTAGGATTCATATTTTAGAGCATAATAACGGAGTTAGAAGAATTGGTAATAGCCATTCAAGTAACAATGTTAAAGGCAACTCCATAATGATTGCCCCTTTCTTTATACTTGAATTTCATAACTAAATTAAAAAAGAGCAAAGAACATACCTCACCTTATAGCGGGGTTTTCTCCCGTATCATGTTTCTCAAGTCACATCTTATGTTTATTTTCATGGATAATGTGTTGATTTTTTTGTTCTTTCATTTTGAATCTTCATTATTTCTATAAATTTGAGCACTAAGCTAGTTATAATAAATATGAAATCTATAGAAATAAATTCATAATGGAATATTTCAAAATATTGCAAGACCTATTGTGATGAATTGTTCTAGTGGAATATCCATGTAAGTTTACAAATCATATTGGTATCAAAGAGTTTCTCTTTAGGGTTTTTGGAGGAAGTCACAAAACCCTAGCCATGGTTTATGATTCTAGTCATAACAACCCTTTGGATACAAAAAAATAGATATTTTTGAAGCTATAAGAATCAGTAATTGATATCTCTTGCAACATGGCTCTTCTCATGGAAGCTCTAGTGAACAGGTTTGGACATTCTAGGGAGGTTGGTGGCTCTAACACAGAAGTTGGATCGGATGAGAAATTGGGACATAGTGAAGACCCAAAAAAGGAGTTGAAGAAAGATCCTGAGAAAGAGAAACCGAGTTTCAATGCCATCACTCATTCACAACCTCTATTTAAAATGGAAGAGAAAGTGGTCATAAAATGATACTAGGGTGATATTGATGCTATTAAGTTGAATTATTGGTTTCAATATTTAGAAGTGTATTTTAGTGTCAATAATATAGAGGAAGAGTAGAATATTTCATTTTTGCAACTGAAACTAAAGGGCCATGCACTAACCTAGTGGGAAAGCCACTCTGATACACTTAGGTTGGAGGGTTATCCACTGGTAACTAAGTGGGAGGTGTTTAAAACCCTCATCAAATCCCAATTCTACCCTATTGGGTATGTATAGGACTAGTGGATCTGTTGGCATCATTATAGGAAGAGACAAGTGTAAAGTGTGTGAGAGTATACCACTGAGTGTAGGAAAATGGTGATTATGTTGGGTAAATATCCCAAGAACATATATGTACTCCTTAAGTTTCTAGGGTTTTTACACAACCATATATAGAAGAAAGTGATGCTCTTCAAACCTAGGAAAATTGATGATGCTTATGTGCAAGAACAATACTTGGAAAACACATGCCATAAGAAAGGAAAACCAAGTGGTTCTAAATAGAAAGGATGCCAAGATATTTTCAAGGAGGGGAAGAAGAAGTGGAATGGAAAATATGAAAAAACAATAGCTATTGCATACCAATGAAAGGATCCAAACAACCACTACAACCATTTTAATATCAGTGGTCACACCAAAGCTAGTGTTGGAAGCCACATCCAAAGATAAATCCAAAGAATCATGAGAATCATTCCAAGAATAAGAACCTTCTAGCCATGGATTCAAGAAACTTGGTAGAGAGAAGCTTAGATGTGGATGGAAATATTGTCTGCTCTACAATGCAGACATAGGTGAATCTGATTAGCCTCCATCATAGGGAAGAGAAGGAGATGACTAAACTCTTCCACATCAATATTCAAGTAAAAAAGAACAATGTTGATTCTCTATTCGATTTTGATTCACATGCCAACCTCATAGCATAAAATATGGTTGGAAATCCTAGGTTGGTATTTCATGGTCATTTAATCCCATATCCATTGAGATGGGTAAATAAGGATGTAGAACTCAAGGTCACTAAATAGTTTAAGATCAAATTTTCTATAAGTAAATATTTTATTGATGAATTGGAGTTATATGTAGTACCCCTTGATATGTGTGGTGTAGTGTTTGGAATACCCTACATGTATATGAGGGGTGAAATATTCATTAGGATAGAAAACCAATATTATTTGATCAAGCATGGGAAGTATTTCATCATTAATTAACACAAAGGTAAATCAAATATCTCTTTGGTAAGTGATAGCCAAGCTAAAAATTTGATAAGATCTAGTAGAAAGTTTGATTTATTTTCTTAAGAGAGAATGAGCTAGGGGAAGAATCGAGTATCCCTGAAGGGATGTACCAAAGAGTAGAAACGTCAATTGGAGTAGTTGTTGTAGGCATACAAAATAGTGTTCTAGAGCCTAGAGGTTTTCCACCTAAGAGAAAATTCTAGCATGCGATATAGTTGTTGCATGACTCCCCATTACCAAATATTGGGTTGTATAAACAATCTATCTTCTAAGTAGATTAAGTGAAGAAATATTTGCAACAACAACTAGAGAAGGGAGTAATTCAACCAAGAACCTCACCTTGTGGGTCACATATCATAATAGTTCCCAATAAGGATGGGACTTGGAAAATGTGTATCAACTATGAAGATTTGAACCAAACCACGCTCAAGAATTGGTACCCTCTTTCTAAGATCGATGATTTGCTAGACCAATTGTAGCATGTCAAGTACTTCACCAAGTTGGATCTTAAATCAAGATATCTATAGGTATGAATTGAACAAGAATACACTTGATGATATAGGTGGATATCGGTGGCCACTCACCTATTCCATCTGGCTCAAAACAATTTTTTGGCAATTTACTGTTTTTAGCATTTTTTTTGGTCCTAAACTTCTTAGGCCATTTTGAGGGCCTAAATGACACTTTTTCATGATCAGGAACTTCAATGATTATTGAAGGAATATTTAAGCCTTTGAAATGAATCTCATTTTCAATACCTTTCCAACAAGATATTGTGCACCCCAAATAGAGATCATATGCCAAAGGTACACCCCTGGGAAGTTGATACACCAAACTACCCAAAACGAGGCCCACAAACCTGTTCGATTTTCATCTTCTGGGGTTAGTGTTTCAGATTTTATTTATGTTAAATATTCCTATAGAGCCTCATTTTAAACATCACCATCTTCTTGCGAATGAGCGTAGCCATCACATATCTTCTTAGAGATAAGCTTCCACCATTCTAGCGAGTCTTGCACTCTATATTTCTACAATTTTGTACGTTTCGCTCATTAATAGAAATTGTATATTAATGTATCTCTGTGTTTATGGTTATATATCTAATATATCTCTATTATATTATTGGATATATGATATATCTCTATACATTTCTTTATTATATATTCACTCTCATTTCATGCTGAAAATAATACGGATCAGTGGTATCAAAGCAGGCTGCTCTTGATCGTTTTTCAGTGCATGTCCCCGACAAGGTCCGAGTATATAAAGTTAGGTCTCGAGCTTGTATCTCTTGAGGAAAATATCTCTCACATTCCCAATAAACCCTCCATGGCGGAAGAAAAGAAAAATGACAGAGAAAAATATTTTATTAATCTGTTGCTTGAGCAAGCTCTCATGCGACAGAGAGATAAAATGATGGAGAATTTTTCCCACATCCGTCAATACCTACCGATAACAACAAGCATGTCTTCATCAAGTGGCCACTTTTGAGGCACCTCTCCTTTAAAGGTACAATTTAATTATGATATTCCCGTATTTGAAGGTTAGATAGATGGAGATTCCCTAGAAAAATGGTTAAATATGTAGAAGGTTATTTATATGTTCACAATTTTTTTGACAAGGAAAAGATCACCTTCACACTCCTTTTAAGGCTCTCCACCATGTCAAACATTGGTGGGAAAATTAATGGGAGAAAATTTCCACAAAGGAGTTTGGAATATATGGGGCCGAGCCCACTTGGGGTTTTTTGTGTGGATGCAGTCAAGGAACAATATTATCCTATTGGTAACTATGACGATTTTTGAGGAAAATATATGAAATGATCTTACTCAAGAATTTTTAGATTCTTCTTGGATAAAGAAAAATAGACGAGAATGTCACCCTATGTTTATAGCCATCAAAAATAATATCCTAACTCACAAGTATTGATTACAAGTGTTTAGGCTAGTCTTTTTATAAATAAAATCTTGCTGGAAAATTCATTATTTATATGATTTTCTGAATATAACAGTTGCTGAAATAAATGTAGAGACATAATTAAAGACACCAAGTTGATAAACAAGACAGATGATACATAACACAATCCTTTATTTCATTCCAATTCATCAAAGAGTCATTCTCTTTGAAAAATTTTGTGAAGACATTTTGGACCAAAGTCAAACTTAGACGCCCCCAATGAAACATACAAAAGGACCTCTAACGGAAAATAAAAAACTAAACTCTAACAGCTGGATCAACTTGCCACAGATTTCTTCCCACTCAACTCTACACAATAGCCTTTGTCAGTCATGAAAACTAATTCACAAACAGACAAGTCTACACAGACTATCAAAGATAGATCAACAACTCTGAAAAACAAGTGCCTAAATGATGTAATTAAACCCTGAATCTTGCTGTCTACAATAAGACCCTGCTATCATAAAAAATAATTAGGCTTATGATCAATTAAGGAATGAATGAAAACTGAACTATCTCAACACAAACTCAAAGATCAAACCTTAGTATGCTTCTCCTTCTATCCTCCTCTTGTTCCTCCCTTCTCTTTTGCCTTTAAGAAAATTATAATTGGTTGAAGTAGTTGAACTACTTCATTAGTTAAGTTAACTAAAAACTCAACCAAATTTTTAGTTAGGGGGAAAAGTAATAAATAACAATAAGGATTTTAAATAAATAATAACTAGTAGGTGGGACCCCTTGTGACTCCCTTTAGCTCTTAACAATCATAACATAACTAGTTAATTAAACAAAACATCCCTCCTTGTGACTCCCATCATCACATCCATGCTTGACAATTTATTTCATTGATATTTGAATTTATTTCAAAAATATATTACTCATATATCCAAAGAAAACATTTTGTCCAAAACTTCTGAAGTCAACTGTCATAAACAATAAATAAAATAAAACTCAAAAGCCATATTTTCTAGTCTGAGATGCAATATTTCCCTTATTATTGCTGTCACCCTTTGATCTCTCTGAATTTTCCTTTGGCTGTGCTAAGCCTTTAGGCCTAATATCGTTGATCACAAGAGAACAATCGTCCCTCAAATGCATCCGGGAGGACACAGATTTTTCAGATCCATTGGAGGGGGAGGAAGGTGCAACAATGGCTTTTCCCTTGTCAGGGGCATGGTGGGCCTCGGTTTTCAACCTTTTTCTAGCATGTGAGGACTGAAATGGTGAGTGAACAGGGGAATCTTGGACAATCTGGTTGATAGGTGGGGGACTAGGTAAGGACAAATTGGGCTAGCCACAATGTTGGGAGACTACCGGGTGGACAATCTCTTGCCATTCGTCATTTTTGGGAAACTCGGGTTGCAATGAGACATGAGGGGGTACGAGAATACTAGGGGCTTATGGATCTTGGAAGGGAGGCCTTTCAGGCCTAGGTTGGACCACTCCTTGCCCAATACAATTGAAAAACCTAGCTTGAAATAGCTTCCCTAACTCTTGCGAGTCAACATCAAAGTGAATGGATAATCTAGGCCTTCTAGGGCCCCTGTTCCAATTTCCTCTTCCTTGGTTACCTCTGCCATGGCTACCTCAGCTGAAAAATCCCATTTCTGCATGCAGGATTGATTATCAAATAGTTCTTTTAACAACCATACATGACAACTCCTTAAAAATATGAAATAAATTTTGGCTGAGAAACATATCAGGCTCATGTAATCCAATCCATACAAATTGCTTAACTGTTGTCAGTGAGCAGGGGGTGAACAAAAGGTTTTGGGATGTGCGCGGGGTTTGTATTGAGCGGAAAAAAATGTTAAAATGAGGGGGAAAAGAATGGTTACTGCTCATAGACAACACACAATCAACTGTAATGTAAACCAAGGAACATGACGTTGTAATCTATCTAAGAAACTGTGATTTAAAACTGTTACAATACAAAATTCTCTTAACTATAATTAAATTTTAGAAACAGGGAGTGAAAAATGGATATGGGAAGGTGAGGGGATTGTAATTAGCGAAAAGTGAAATAATGGTAGGGAAAGAGAGAGGATACTGTTCATAAAATTAATTAAGTAATCCATAAAACCATTATATATCAAACACAAAAGGTCCAACACCAACCAAATAATCACTGCACTCAATTAAACAACTATTGTGTATAATTCAATCAATTTTGTGTATCAACTTGTTCACTATTGGCAATCAAATATTTAATACAATGTCACCAAAACAAGACAATATGCATTCCACAACCACCTGTAGAAGAGTTTCATTTCTTCTCATTTATCCATTTAATGTTTTAAAACAATTCCCAAATGAATAAACAGTCACCTAATTTCACCCTGTTCAACATCAACACATCAACCACTGTCCATGAATTATTTCATTCATCAAACATAGAGACAAAAATTGTGCGCGATTTTTTCCCTCAATTCCATTTAACAATTAAGTTGTAATGGGACCACACTGTCATAGAATCTGGGCTCATCTCTGATATAATACATGATATCCATCAACTATACACAAGGGACAATCAACAAACAATCATCAATACATCAAATTGCAATAACCTTGACTTTCCATTTAAACGCACAACAATCGCTACTTCGACTACGATGTAGTAGGATACACAAACCATTCAACAAAATGCAAGAGCATTACTGGGACTATGCATGTCTATTTACTCCGGATCTAAACATCAAACGACGCTGAGATATCGATCCAATACAAGGAAGCAACGATAGTATGCCTAAATCCATTTCTCAATTCAATCAAACTGCAACAAAACCATATTGTTATAAAACCCGTGCCCATCTCTGATGGTGTAATCAAACAATATCCATAGCATACATAGTGGGTAGCCACACCATGACTATCCCGATTACAATACTCCCATTTGGAAATTTAAAACATATAGTCACAACAACCATCAACTCAACCTAACATGCTGTAGGAAGCCCACACATACCCATGCATCACGCACGAAGCATCGTTGTGACTTAATCAATTATAAACTAATGCTGGGTTAATAATTCAATAATTAAAGTGTAAGAGACAATGACTGTGTATTCAATCTCATTTTTCCAATCAACCAATTAACCATGCTAAGCTTATCAATTTGATTGTTATAATAACCAATGCAGTGACTAAATACCAAGAACCAACACCACTGTCAAAATAATCAACAGAGATGAGCCAATAATCGAATGCTGTTGACAATACACCACCAACTCATAGCCACCAACAATATACTCAACAAGACATAACGATTCCCTTTATCAAAACCTGGGATTGAGAAATCAAGGGTTTTCTCTGTGGACCAACACAGGGAGACTGGAGTCATCCCCTAACAATGGATGAGAACCTATAAGATCATATGGTGGACACACAGGGCATACCACCAGTAAATTCACATACAAGGTGAGATAGGAGAGATTATGAACAAAGGATAAAAGCTTCATTTTGGTCCTGTAATAACATCAAGAACATGCAAGGTATAACCCTCGTGGTTTCCCAATCAACCCGAATAGTGATGAGATAAAACAGAGCCGATAAATAGCAATCAAATTTAAGAAAAACCCTTGGCATAATAGCCATCATAACCCACTGCACAACCATAAATAGCATGAATAAACCCATACCCGGGGGAAAGGATACGCAGTGACACAAGGTGGTTCAAACCAACAAACCCATAACAACAAAACGACTGGGTATGGTGACACAAAAAAAAATGTGCAGACAACTAGCCAAATCTGGAACGAATGAATTCCTTCAACCAAAACCAATAAGGACAATAGAGAGCCTTCATGGCTTCTAGCACTCAGAAAGATAAATGAAATTGTGACTTCAACCATCATTTTCATTTTCCATGAAAATGACACAAGCAATCTATTTCAGGAAAATATCACAAATTTACGCAGTTGCCAGTCTTAAGAAAAACATAGACCCATACATCACTGAGCCAATATCTATTTCATAACCAGAGAGGGTTCATGGATGGAGAAAAAACATACCTGTAACCACAAAAACCTTAAAAACGCGAGCTTGGCTGAGTAGTTCTTCCTTTGCTTGAAAATCGGAGCTTAACCACAACGAACACAATTGAACAATAGCCAAGCCAGGGTGACAGCCAGTGAGAGGGGTATGGAGTGACGTGCCGTAAATGCACGTCGCCTCCATCCTCCAATCATTCAATTCCTTAGTACACACCAACCCACTATTCCATTAATTCATTCAATTAAACCATGCATTGAAACCAACATCCACTATTTGCCAAAAGCGCCACCCTATGTCACATTAACCACTGCCAACCATGCTATAATGCATATCACATGTGTTTCCATATAACTCAATAAATCGTATAGCCACTAACCTCGTTATCTAGGACTAACAACCATCCTTTTAATTCCAATGCATATAGTGTGACATGTTAGTATAGTCTAGTTTCTTCCTTTTGCATTTTGTTGATATTTCTTTTATCTCTTTTCAATTGCTCTTATGTGTTGTTACTAACATGTCTCTTGTGCAAGTGTCACAATAATGAATCCAGGAACATATAGCAAGGGTAACAATGGATAACATAGGCTATCGTGTTAAGCCCTAATATAGCCCTAATATTGGCTCATTACCACTTAATTGGGGCATATTAGATTAGTAATGTTATTTTATTTATGTCGGCTTTAGGCCATTAGTTGTGATTTAGATTAGTAATGTTATTTTATTTATGTCGG
>JASDQU010322917.1:0-13074 GCA_032191745.1 Picea mariana | reverse complement strand
GGTCCAGCGAGGCGCTCCTTCTGCAAATGTAGCCACACTTTGTCGCCCACCTAGAAGTTGTGTTGCACCCGATGCTAATCATGTCGTTTCTTATACTTAGCATTGGCTTTGTCCAATATGTCATGAAACTGTTGGTGAATGTGCTGAAATGCACTCAATGAAGTTGTTCGCCTTGGCAACTTCAGACTGTACATGAGCCAAATCAGCCTAAGTAGTTGCAAATGGCATGACTACGTTAATGGAACATAGTGGCTGGAATCCCAAGCCCACTTGAAAGGGGTTGTGGTTGGTTGAGTTGTGGAGGGCTCGGTTATAGATATGTTGTACATAGGGGAGGCTCTCATCCCATGTGTGTGGATGCTTTGAGTTGTACATGTGCAAAATGTGTATGATCATCATGTTGACAACCTCTGTCTGACCATCAGTTTGGGGATGGAAAGATGTGGACTTGGTGAGCTTGGTGTCCAACATTGACCAAAGGCTGGACCAAAATGTATTGAGGAACATGTTGTCCCGATCTGAGATGATAGACTGTGGGATCCCAAAGTGTACCCACACTCGTTCAAAGAAGATTTTTGCAGTGGCTTCTGTTGTGATATTCTTCTTGCAGGCCACCATAATGGCCATCTTCGAGAATCTGTCGACGACCATGAAAACACAGTTGTTGCCATGCTTAGTAGAAGGAAGGCCCGACATGTAATCAATTGAGATGGATTCCCAAGGTTGACTAGGGGTAGGCAACGGAGTATAGAGTCCTTGCTTCTTGATGGTCGGTTTAGCAATGGTGTAGGCAGTGCAAGATCTGATGTACTTCCCGACATCCTGCCGAAGGTTTGGCCAATAGAAATACTTCTGCAGTACTGTCATTGTTTTCTCGACCCCGAAATTCCCAATGACTTGACTGCAGTGCGCTTCCCAAATCATCTTGGCATGCTCGCTTGAAGGAACACAGAGGTGTCCCAGGTGACATAGTAGTGCATCCTGGAGGTGAAATTTTGGAACTTGGTTACCCTCCAAGAGCGTCTTGTATGTGTTGCTGAGATCTGGATCACTCTTATAGAGAAGCAGCCAATCAAAAGTCTCATGCCCGCAAGAGTTGAGCACGGTGGTTATCGCCACGATCGGTGGTCGACTGAGGCAGCCTCCAACATTATTGGTCCTACCCTTCTTGTACTTGATGTTCAAATGAAATTGTTGCAGATGTGTGGACAACTTCTGATGGCGATCGTTCTGGAACTTCCCTTGTGTCTGTATGAATTGCAGGGGTCGGTGGTCTGGGTGGATGATCGTTTCCTTCCCCAAAATGTAATGCTTCCATTGTCGGCAAGCCTGCACAATGGAATACATCTCTTTGTCATAAGTGGGATACTTTCGGACTATGTCAGACAATGTCTCACTGTTATATGCCACTAGATGCCTCTGTTGAGTAAGAACTGCCCCAATAGCATAGTCAGAGGCATCTGTCTTGATCTTAAATGGTTGTTGCAAGTCTAGTAATGTGATCATTGGGGCACAACAGAGGCGATGTTTCAATTCTACGGACGCCTTTTGTTGAGATTTTGACCAAAAGAATTTTTCTTTCGCTCCTCCCTTGGTGACTTGACTCAAGGTCCAAGTGATATGAGAGAATCCCAACATGAACCTGCAGTAGAAATTAGCAAGACCCAGAAAGTTGCGAAGCTCTGTTAGAGTTGTTGGGCTGGCCAGTCCCGAATGACTTGGATCTTGGTTGGATCCACATGAACCCCACGCTCATCAATAATGTATCCCAGATACTGAACTTGGGTCATGCCAAAAGTGCATGTCTCCAAATTGGCACACAACTTGTGTTTTTGCAGTGTTTGGAGGACCTGTCGGAGGTGGTGGAGGTGCTCTTCCCAAGTCTGGCTGAAGATCAGGATGTCATCCAAGTACACAACTACAAATGAGTTGGTGAATGGCCGCAATATGTCATCCATCAGCCTCATGAAGGTTGCGGGAGCATTCGTCGACCCGAAAGGCATGACCAACCATTCGAAAAGGACCTCCTTGGCTTTGAAGTCGGTCTTCCACACATCAGATGGTTTGATTGGTACATGGTGATACCTGGACTTCAAGTCGACCTTGGTGAAATATTTTGCCCCTTTGAGTTGGTACAGAATGTCATCAATCTATGGGATCAGGTACCTATTCCGGACAATGATCTTGTTCAACGCTCGATATTCAATACAGAGTCCCTAAGTCTCATCCTTCTTTTGCACCAACACAGTCGGGCTCCCACAGGGAGATGAACTTGGTCGGATGTGACCTTTCTACAACAGCTCCTGAATCTGCCTCTTGATTTCATCGTTCTCTAGAATAGAGCATCGATCCATTGGGCAGTGACACACTTGGGGTCAGATCGATGGGGTGCTTGACCTGACAGTGCAAAGGCACCCCTACGGGTAAGGTGAAGATGTCCTGGTACTCCTCCATGACCTTGTCCATTTGTTGTTGTCGTGCAGAGGAGCCCTATCTGGAGATCATGGGCACAATCTTCTTCTTGCCTGAGGGTGGATCATCAAGAAAACAAGTTTCCCAGTTTTGGAAATGAACTTACTGCATTATTTTGCAGTAACCAAAGAGATAGCGGGAGGGGGTGGTACCTCTAGTATCCTGTACAACTTATTTCCCAAAGTAAAAATAACAGTACGAGGTCGGGACTCATACACAACATGTCGCTTCCACAAGTATGGTTGTCCTAATAATACATCATAAACATCAAGAGGATAAATGTCACATAATACTTTATCGATGAAGGGCTTGATGTTGTAGGGAAGGTGACACTGTTGGCTGATGTGGAGATACCATCCTTGGTGAAGCCACCCGATGGTGTATGACTATGTGTGTGTTGTGGTCGGCAAGCCCATCTGCTTCACGAGCTTTGCTAAAATGAGGTTCTTTTGGCTCCCACTGTCGACAATGAACTGTAGCGGGGAACCCTTTACCTACATCTGGGAGTGGAAGAGACGCTCCTCCTCCTCTGGATCTTCCAGTTCTTCCTTTTGGATCTTCGTGGTGGCAATGGTGGCATTGGGCTCTGCATCGATAATCTACTTCTCTATGTCATTCCCCTTCTCGGGTTTTGATTCAGTGTTGGAGCATGCATCTGATTCAAAAGCCCTAATCTCAGCCAACAGTGACTGCTTGGCCTGAAACTCACTTGTGTTGTGAGTGGAGCTCTTATGGAACTCACACCACTTTCTCATGTCCTTCTTCGGCTTCGTGATGTTGTTCTTTGCTTACGGATTTGGCAGGTTGTCTTGAGCCGCCATGCCTTGGATTTGTCCTTTGTTCTACGGTTTGGGGGCACCTTTTGCTTGCTTTTGATTCACAGATCCAAAGTCTCGCTTCTTCTGTTTGCATTTCTGCTCAATCTTGGCAGCATATCGGTATGTCGTACTAAGTGAGGAGATGTCAAGGAAATCCATTTCCTCCTGAATGTATATGTGCAGACAACTGCGGTGATGACACCCGAGAAGACATGTGAGTCCGCAAGTCCAAGAGTCCACAAACCTGTCACATAAAATAATTCTAAGTAAAAGTCCATATTTAAAATGAATGAGAACCATCCACCCAATGGTTGATTAAATCCAAACTGTCAATCTGTCTAAAGCACATAGATAAACAAGGGCCATCCACTCAACACTCAATTATATCTGAACTATCGTTCTAATTAAATGCCAAGATAAGCAATGAAAAGGAATACATGTGACTCCACGAGTCTGCCACGTAAAATAATTCTAAGTAAAAAGTCTAGTTTTGAAATGAATGAGGATCGTCCACACAACGGTTGATTAAATTCATACCGTGGATCTATCGAAAGCACCTAGGAAATCCAGGATCATCCACTCACCACCTGATTAAAACCCAATCATCGGATCAAGGTGCAATAAAGATTGTGGGAGATACATATTTAACCATTCATCGAGATGATAGATCTACGGTGGAGATGTAGCATGCATTGTCGAAGGGAGAAGAGGTTAATGAGAAGGTTTGCATCTACGTAGGTGATTTGCAAATTACCACAACAGACACGTGGTAGCATCAAGTGAATGCAAATACCTCGATAATGGGTTTCTTAAACCATTCTAATCACCCACGCCACTAAAAGGGATACCACGAGTAGTAAGTAATAATATCATACAAATGAATAAAGTTGTTGGTCACAAACATCGGTCCTCTGGAGTGAAGAACTCAGTTTCAGGGCTATGAAGGTGTTAATCTAATAACCATTTAAGGGCAAATACTCCAAGAAAATGCTTGGATTACCAGTACGAATTGAGAATCTGATTCTTGATATAGTTTCCTATTAAAAGGATATTGAGGAAAAATCAAAGTCATCCGATTACTTAAAATTAAGAAAGGAAGAAATTAAAACAATTTTTTGTTAATGAAAGGGTACAATGATTCATTATTAAAAGACACAATGATTCAAAGTTCACCAGTTGGAAGTCTATATAAATGAGAAAGAATGGTGAGCAGAAGGTGTCTTTGTGGTCTACATCTAAAGATCAAAAGCATGTGCAGAGTCCAAGGAAGAAAAACGAAGATACCTATGAAGTGAGGGTGGAAGGAAGGAGCAAACAAGGATTAGTATCCTTTGCAAATTAAAGTCTAAAGCAAGGGAGTTGGTGCTTCCTAGGGTTGGTGCCCCAAAACAAGGGAGTTGGTGATTCCTAGGGTTGGTGCCATGAACAAGGGGATTATAGTCTCTTAGAGTTGGTGCTCTAAATTTAATCTTCATATAAAGAGTGGGCCTAATGGCTAAGAACATGTGTTTCCTCCTAAGAGGTCACAAGTTCAAATCCAGAGGGGGGTAGGGTATGTATACCTCCATAGACTTTACCATTCAAATCGTTGGGCGGAGGGGGTCCCTTGTCCCACAAACAAGAGGGTCTCATACACCAATTTCGTGTGGCTTAGTCGTGACCTTAAAAATAGATTATTATTATTATTATTAAAGCTTGTAATTTATATTTTAACTTTATACTTATTGATGTTATTTATTGAAGTTTCTTTTTGATCAATAAAGTTAATAAATAATTATTTAAAAATGGTTAAAAGTTATCGATATTAATTCACCCCCCCCCCCTCTCTCAGTATTGAACTACATTCCAATAATTGGTATCAGTGCGAGGTTCCTTCAACACAGTCTAATAAATGGAAGGTAGATTTTGCATAATCCAATGGATCAACAACAGGGAATTTCTTCCAATAGAGTACCTCTATTCAAAGGGGATGATTATGCATTTTGGAGTGTGAAGATGAAAATATATCTAATGTCCCTAGGGTGTGATATCTATAAATCTATAGTATATGGCTACATTGCACCTACTACTCCTCCCACAGACATAGATGGAAACAAGCTTTGCAATGACAATGCAAGAGAAACCAATGGCATCATAAGAGGATTATCCAACCTTGTATGTGTGAAAGTAATGCATTTTAAGTCAACAAAAGAAATCCTGGACAAACTAAAGGTCATATATGAAGGAGATAGCAAGGTTAAACATGCCAAAGTACAAACCGACAAAACACAATTTGAAAACTTGAAAATTAAAGAAGAAGAGAACATAGCAGAATATCTTCAGAGAGTGGATGAAGTGACCAACTCAATGAGAGCATTAGGAGAAGAACTCAAATATCATCCCATTGTCAAAAATTTGTTAATATCATTACCTATGAGGTATGATGCCAAGATTTTTACCCTTGAAGATAGACTAGACCTTGATAAGCTCGTAGTGGATGAACTACATGGGATCCTCACAGCATATGAGATGAGAACAGGGCAAGAGGGACCAACAAAAGGAGAAACAACCTTCAAGGCATCAAAAGCAAAAAAGAAACAGGAAGAGGTGTCTAATGAAGATCAGTTAAAGATATTTGATGAAGAAATAGATAACTTCATGAAGAAACTCAAGAAAGAAATTGGTAGATACAAGGGGAAGTTTCCTTTGATATGCTTTAACTATGGAAAGATTGGACATTTTTACTCCAAATGTCCCTATCCAGAACAAGAAGAAAGTGACGATGAAAGGACTTTCAAAGGACAGAAGAAGAGAAAAACCAAGGACAAAAGGAAGTTCTACAAAAAGAAGAAGACCTTTTACACTAAAGAGGACAACAACTCATCAGAAGAAAGTGAAGAGGAAGAGGAATCTGAGCTTTTATTTATGGGAATGAAAAATGATGATGTTGATAATAATGAAGCAAATTCTGAAGATGAAGTCGAAGTAAACCTTGAAGAAGAATTTATCAGTGCACTTGAAGAACCAAGGAAGTATAAAAAGAAGAATAAATCATTAAGAGAACAACTGTCAGAATATGAAGAAGCACAAAAGTCAAGGGAAAGAGAAGTGTCAAAGACCATCAAAGAAACAGGGCAAGTCATAAATGATTTGAAGACTCAACTTCAGGAAGCCAAAAAATTGAAGAAGTAATTTTAAAACAACTCAATGATAGGGAACAAGACATTGAAAAGCTAGTGGCTGAAATTGTCCTACTAAAAGGAGAAATTGAAAAAGAAAAGAAGCAATCAAGATTTGAAAATAGTTCAAAAATCTTGAATGATATTCTTAACATTCAAAGATCACCAAGAAATAAATAAGGATTGGGATATGATCAACATTCAACCTCTATTGCACATAAAAGTGATAAAAGTTCAATCATCTATACAGATGCTCTTAAAAATCCCTTAAAAAGAGAAGATAACAAGATGGAGATGGCACCATTGAAGATTGTTTTTAAGCAGAAATCAACACCTCCTCCAAAAGGAAGAAGTACAATGATTAGAAGGACTCCCACTAATAGATATCAACATATCTTTCTTGGATATTGCTATTCATGCAACAACTTTGGACACAAAGCAGTACACTGTAAAGCCTATAAAAAATACAAACCAAACAATGTCCAAACATATAAGAAGAACAAGAATGATGTAAAGAAGAGAAATTATAATCCATTCTCTCCTTTACAAGAGTACAATGTTGAATCCCACAAGTGCAACAACTATGGCCATAAAGCCAATGAATGTAGATTACCAATGCAATCCTTGAAAACAAACAACCCTAATAATCAGGATAAGAAGATATGGAAAGAAAAGCATATAGAAGAAAAAGTAACAAAATGTAAAGTGGCCATGTATGCAAAGAACAAAAAGTGGCAATGGTATATTGATAGTGGGTGCTCAAAACATATGACAGGAGATAAAGGAAAATTCCTCACTCTGACAAAGAAGGATAAAGGTAAATTCACTTTTGGAGATAAAGTATCTGCCAAAATACGAGGGAAAGGCACAATTTATTTGGGAATTGAGAAAAATAAAGCAGAAAATGTGTTGCTAGTAGAAAATTTAAAACCTAATCTACTAAGTGCAAGCCAAACTTGTGATGAGGGACATATACTCATATTTTACTCACAAAAATGTGAAATAAGAAAAGAAGGATCAGGAAAATTAGTTGTTACTGCACCAAGAACCTCAAGCAATGTGTATATCTTAGATATTGAGGAAGAAGAATTTCATATGAGTCAAGTAAATGAAAGTTGGATATGGCACATGAGGATGGGACACTTGAGCTTTGATAACCTGATCAAATCTATTAAAAAGGGAGCTGTAAAATACATGCCAAAAGTCATCAAGCCTTCAGACCCTATTTGCAAACACTGTCAAGTAGGGAAACATACAAGAGTCAAATTCAAGACAAAAGAGCATTTTACATCAAAAACCTTGGATATTGTTCACACTGACCTTTTTAGGCCCATTATGACTAAAAGCATGCCACAAGAATACTACATGTTGATCATTGATGATTACACGAGGATGACCTGGGTATATTTTCTCAATGAAAATTATGAGGAATTCAAAATTTTTAAAGCATTCAAGACTTATGTAGAGAATGAAATGTTAAAATTTTGGTATGCTCATTTAATCATAGACAATGTCACATCATTTTAACCAAACCATAAGCACAAGGCCACCCCGAGCATCCTAACATTTACTTAGAATAATTCTGGCAAGCCTACTCCAGAACCAACAGATAAACCCTAGCTGCTAACTGCAACAACAACTCAAGACAAGTAGAGTGTTCCTTCTCCAAGCGTAGCGCACAAGAGAGAGAATCCATATCCACAGAGCAAGCACCATACACAATTGCAACAACTGCAGCTACACTACTCTCTCATAATTTCGCCATAAGAATATCACCAAGAGTATCACCAAGAATATCACCAAGAGTTTCGCCAAGAACCACCAAGAGAATCACCAAGATAGTGTTATAGAGAGACCAAGACCCAATACATGACCATACACCCTTATTCCTCCTTGCAATTGTAGTTGGAGCTGCAAATGTAACTCTAGACAATACTTGCGCACTTTCTAGCTCTCCAAATAAGTTAAAACGTCCTATATTTATATTAATCTGTCTAGTGACTTTTCTAGCTGGGCCGACCTAACTTTATGGTAATTATATTTTCTTTTTATCTTTTTCTTTTGGAGACGACTTATATTTTTGGAAGATAATAATCTAATATTATTATTCTGCTAGGTCGACTTGTCTTATAGGGTTTCCACACATCTGTTCAATGGTTCGCTTACCTCCAGAATATTCTATTCTAAGTCAAAGGTTACACATTGAGGTTAATACCTCTCATAGCTACCAAAACATCAACATGAAACAGATCTCAAAATAAAATGTTTAAGATCAGATAATGGAGGGGAATTTACCTCTAAAGAATTCAATAAGTTTTGTGAAGATCATGGAATCAAGAGACAATTCGCAGCTCCATGAACTCCTCAACATAATGGAGTTGTTGAGAGGAAAAACATAACTGTTCAAGAGGCTACAAGAACTATGTTGAATGAAGCCAAGGTCCCAGACAAATTTTGGAGAGATGCAATATATACAACAGTCCACATACTTAACCGAGCACAATTGAGAACTAACCATGAGAAAACACCTTATGAATTATGGTTTGGAAAACCAGAGTCTTTGGAAGTAAGTGCTAGATCAAGAGGGATGAAGATAATCTAGGGAAATTTGACTCTATTATAGATGAAGGTATATTTTGGGGATATTCACCTAACAAAAAGGCCTACAAGTGTTATAATATAAGATTGCACAAAATAGTGGAAAGTGCAAATGTGAAATTAAATTATCTAAAATTGATTTGGATTTATGAGCGGAACGAAATGAATAACAGACTGAATACAATAACACAGAGATAACAACAGATATCGAGTGAACAATAAATTCTATTGAATAAATGAAATAGGCTGAAATTGTAAAACTGCAGAACTGAAACAACTTTCTCAAATGGTGGTAGTTATCTCTGAGAAGAGATGTGGCTACTACGCGCATCCGTCTAAGCAGAAATTATTACAATGATGCTCCAGAGGCCCTTTTAACATTATTCATGAATTCCAAAACCCTAGGCATCCAAAAACCTAACCCTAGGAGGTGAAACACCAAAATTTATGTGGGCCCGATGTGTAAGTTGGTACCTCAACTTCTCGGGGTCGTAACTTTTGCATAGACCTCCGTTTTAGGTGCGTGATAGCCCATTGGAAACGTCTTTTTGAGAACTACACATTATGCCGTCAAACTCTAACTCTGTCTACAGTTTGACTATGACAAGCCAAAAAAAACATTGTTTAGGGCCCCAAAACAGCCCTAGAGTACAAAAAGATGTACTGACATGAAAACTTCCAAGCTAAGCCAGTTGGATTAAGTGGGTGGCCTCCAATCTCCACCTAGAAGATGTGTAGGGATTCGGACGGCCTCGAAAGTATAGAACCCACAATTACAAAGAAGTATAGAAGAATGTGTTGAACTAAAAAATGTCAAGAAGATCCAGTTGGAATAGGTGGGTGGCCACCAATATCCACTTGGATCAATCCTCCCCCATTAGGAAGCAATGTTCTCCATTATGTTGAGTTCCCCCATTAGGTGAGGAAAGTTCTGTTGAATTTGACCCTGGGTGAGCCACTTGCCTTGGTGTAGGATCTTCCCTGCCTTGACAACCCGATAAAGCTGGATCCTCTGCTGGTAAGTCCCCTTGACCTGTGTGTCCACTATCTGGTCAGTGGATGCATGTTCCATGTAGTCAAGGTTGAGCTTTGTTGGTGTCAATTGTTTTGTGATCTCCGAGGTCCAATAAGGGTGGAAAATATGGTCTAAGGAGGTCCACATTAAACACTGTGTGCAAGCGAAGGAAGGGTGGAATGTTGAGCTCAAAAGCATTGCTACCCACAACCTTGGTGATAGTGTAAGGCCCATAACGAAGTGGGCGGAGCTTCCGATGGGGCCTTGTAAGGCACTCTTTTTGCAAATGTAACCAGACCTTGTCTCCCACCTAAAACTGGTGTGGTGCCCTGTGTTGATCATGGCGTTGGTTGTACTTAGCATTGGCTTTCTGCAAAATCTCATGAACCTATTGGTGGATGTGTTGAATCTGCTCAATGAATCAGGTGGCTTTGTCAGCCTCAGACTGAACATGGGAAGATTTTGCATGTGTGGTGGCAAGAGTTAATGCAACATCAATGGGACCCAAGGGTTGGAATCCCAGCCCCACCTAAAATGGGCTATGGTCGGTGGAGATATGGAGAGCCTTGTTGTAGCTATGTTGAACATAGAGGAGACTCTCATCCTAGGTATGCGGATGCTTAGAGTTGTACATCCACAGGATTTGCACAATCATCTGATTGATGACCTCTATTTGGTCGTTGGTTTGGGGGTGGAAAGCAGTGGATTTAGTGAGCTTGGTGTCCAACAATGACCAGAGACTCGATCAAAATGTGTTGAGGAACCTGTTGTCCTGATCAGAGATGATTATAAGTGGTATCCCAAAATGTACCCACATTCGTTCGAAGAAGAGATTGGAAGTATCTGTCATTGTGATTCTCTTCTTGCAAGCTATGAGGATGGCCATCTTCAAAAACCGATGAACTACCACAAATACACAATCATTGCCTTGCTTGGTGGATGGAAGGCTAGACATGTAATCCATCAAGATGGATTCCCAAGGCCTCTCAGGAGTAGGAAGAGGGGTGTATAAGCCTTGCTTATTGACGGTTGGCTTGGAAATGTCACATGAAGTGCAATATCTGATATACTTGCTGACATCCTATCAGAGTTTTGGCCAATTAAAATCTTTATGTAGAACGTCCACAGTTTTCTCCACGCCAAAATGTCTTGTCGTCCAACTATAGTGATCCTCCCAGATCATCTTTGCATGCTCGCTTGCAGGAACACAGAGATGGAAAATATGACATAACAGTCCGTCCTGAATGTGAAAATTGGTGACATTCGCGCATGTGCCCAAGGGATGATAGGTGGTGGTGAATTATGGATCTTGTTGATAAAGTTAGGCCCACTCATATGCCTCATGTCCACAGGAATGGAGCACGGTGGTGAGTGCAACCATCGGAGGTCGACTGAGGTAGTCAATGAGACGATTTTTGCTCCTTCTCTTATACTTGATGTTGAGATGGAACTGCTGCAGGTAGGTGGACCACTTCCGATGGTGGTCGTTCTGCAACTTACCCTGTGTCTGTATGAACTATAGAGGCTTGTAATCAGTGTGGATGATTGTCTCCTTTCCCAAGATGTAATGTTTACATGGACGATAGGCTTGTACAATGGAATACATTTCCTTGTCATAAGTGGGGTATTTCCGGACATTATCTGAGAGTGTCTCACTATGATGTGCCACCTGATGACCATGCCGATTGAGAACTGTGCCTGCAGCATAATCGATGCATCATTCTCAATATCGAACGGATTTTGCATATCAGGTAAGGAGAGTAATGGAGATGATCATAAGTGATGCTTCAGATCATCAAATGCTCATTGTTGTTCCTTCCCCCATGCAAAATTTTCCCTACCACCACCCTTAGTCACTTGGATGAGGACCCATGCAATATGGGAGAATCCCAACACAAACCGTCGGTAGAAGTTGGCCAATCCCAGGAAGCTCTAAAGCTCAGTGAGTGTGGTCGGGGCTGGCCAGTCATTGATGATTTGGATCTTAGTTGGATCAACATGTACCCCATGCTCAAAAACAATGTAGCCCGAGTATTGGATGTTGGTCATGTCAAAGGAGCATTTTTCCAAGTTGGCATATAGCTTGTGTTGCCGCAGAGTTTTTCAAACCCTGTTGAATATGGTGCATGTGCTCCTCCTAAGTTCTGTTGAAGATGAGGATGTCATCCAAATATACCACCACAAAAGAGTTGGTGAAGGGTCTCAATACATCATCCATCAACCTCATAAAAGTGGTTGTTGCATTTGTTAAGCCAAAGGGCATGACCAACCATTCAAAGAGACCTTCTTTAGATTTGAAAGTTGTCTTCCATACATCAATTGGTTTCATGTGAACCTGGTGGTAGCCAGACTTTAGATCAATATTGTTGAAGAACTTTGCCCCTTGAGTTAGTCAAGAAGGTCATAAATTATGGGAATTGGGTACCAGTTCCTCACTGTGATTTTGTTTAATGCTCTCTAATCAATGTAGAGCCACCAGGTCCTATCTTTCTTCTGCACCAGTACAATTGGGCTTTCACAAGGCGAGGAGTTGGGTATGATTTGCCCCTTTTGAACCAATTTTTGGGTCTAATGCTTGATTTCGTCATTTTCCATCTGCGATCGACGATAGACTGGTTGATTAGGCAGAGGTGCGCTGGGGGTTAGATCAATTGGATGCTTAACTTAGTAGTGTGTTGGTACCCTAGTGGGTGAGGAGAAGATGTCTCTCTACTCTTCCACGATCTCATCCACTTGCTTCTGTTGCAAAGAGAGACTTTGTGTAGAGGCCACAGACGTGGCAATGACCTTCTGCTTATTGTGAGAATGGATCACAAAGAAGACAAACTTCCCAGTCTTTGAAATGAACTTACTACATTGCTTAACAAATATTAAAGAAATAGCATTAGGTGGCGTGACCTCTGGTATCTTGTACAATTATCTACCCAAAGTAATAATAACACTGCGGGGTCTAGACTCATACACAACATGTCTCTTCCACAAATATGGTTGTCCTAAAAGAACATCACAAACT
>JASDQU010322915.1:0-13019 GCA_032191745.1 Picea mariana | reverse complement strand
TAATAAAAATAATAATAATGACATGATTAATCCACAATGGGGATTTAATCCAATAAAAAAATAATAAGAATGCTCTTCGCAGTTACATTATTTCAACAGACCCCTTCCAGGAGTTCTTACTTCCTCAGCACAATCTCTCACCTGGAGAGAGTTGCTCACAGGTTTTGCAACCTGTTCTTGTGACCAATACCGACACAGTGAGGACACAACAACAAGGCTCAACAACGCATAGTTGATGGCATAAACCTCACATGGTCAGGAACTACGTTGCCAAAACAACCCACTGGGATAGCACAACACGACCCAGACAAATTCGGGTTTCTCAATCATGCAACACAGAACAGACTCACGGTTATGGTTTTGGGATTTCATAAGGGTGCATAGATATCTCACACACAGGCTTGAACTCTCCATTTAAGGAATCTAAAAACAACACCAGACAGAGGTCGATCATGGATAGTCACGAGTTCAGACGGAGGATGGATAATTGGAAGGTCCAACCCCCGAAATCAAGTGATGGCTGGAAAAAAAATATAGAGCCCCCAACACGGATTATTCCTATGGTTTTAACTGCATGCACTTGGGTCAACACATGTCGCCCATGAAGCTGCATGGGCTCCATCAACATGTGTTCCTCTCCAAGAACTTAGGACAAAACATATACATTTACACAGTACTTTGGAATAATAATAAATTATTATTCCCAAGGGATTAAGCCCCCAAGCTTAGCCCATCTTTCTTACCTTTCAACCCCCTCTCCCTTACCCAACCTTTGTGGAAGCTTAGTCCCCCATCACTCATTCATCTTGGTCTGTTCACACGCAGAGATGTTTATCTTTAATTAATAATGTGCATAATTACATGTACAAAATCAAGCTCCTGGCCTTTAACACTTAGGCTCTCCGGCCTAATAAACACATAAGCCTATCAACTTATCAATACTCAGCTCACCAGGATACAAAGCATGATTTACAAAACATGATTACAACAGGACTTGTCCTTTGGGATATTACAATCCCCTCTCCTTATTTTTGCACTGTCCTAAGTGCAACTTTCACACAACATTCGCAAAATTTTCAAAATCTTCAAAAAGATGGGGGTATTCTACCTGCATAGCATCCTCATGCTCCCATGTCGCGTCCTCGGGACCGTACCTTAGGACACCTTCTTGCTCCACCTGAATCACATTCCAATCGATAACATGATTAGCATCAAGTATATATTTCTTAAGCAATGAAACATGAAACAGATTATGTACAGTCATGGATGCAGGTAATGCAAGCATATATGTAACTGGCCCAATCCTTCCTAGGATTTCAAATGACCCACAAAATATGGCTACTAACTTGGCACAGTTTCCTAGCCTTAGGGAACTTCTGTTAGCTTTCACTTTCAGTAAAACATGGTCACCCACTTTAAACTCCCTGTGGGTTCTGTTTTTATCAGCATAAATTTTTTGCTTGTCCTGGGTAGCTTTCAAATTCTGCTTAATTTTTAGCATTTGCTCTTCCATTTCCTTGAGAAACTCTGGCCCAACTACTGCTCTATCAGCTGGATTATCCCAGCATACTGGAGTATTGCACTTTCTTCCATAAAGTGCTTCAAATGGGCTCATCTTCAACGATGCTTGATACCCATTGTTGTAGGCGAATTCTACCAAGTGCAGGTAGTCTTCCCATTTCGATGGTTTGTCCATCACATACATTCTCAGTATGTCTTCTATCACTCGATTCACCCGCTCTATCTTCCCATCTGACTCAGGATGGTAGGCTGTATTGAAATTTAGATTCGTTCTGAACCCCTTGAATAACCCCTTCCAGAAATTTGAGGTAAATTTTGGGTCTCTGTCAGACACAATTATCTTGGGAATTCCGTGCAATTGTGCCACTTCCTTCATAAAAATATCACCAACATATGCTGCCTTATGAGTAGTCTTTAGTGGAATAAAATGGGCAGCTTTTGTAAGCTTGTCCACCACCACCATAATGGAATCATGTTGCTTGCCTGTTCTGGGCAATCTCGTGATGAAATCCATTGTCACCACTTCCCACTTCCACTCAGGAATGGGTAAAGGTTGCAGCAACCCTGTTGGGTGTATGTGCTCAACTTTAACCTTTTGGCATTCCATACATCCAACGATGTATTCAACAATCTATTTCTTCATACCTGGCCATAAATAATGGCTCTTGACTGCTGCCATCGTTTTCCGATATCCAGGGTGCCCTGCATAAGGCACATTATGCATTTCTCTCAGAATCGCAAGTTTCAAACCCTAGACATTAGGTACATAAACTGTGTTCTTGTACAAAAGTATCCCATCGGTTTCCAATTTATAATTTTCCACTTTCTGTGGAATCTCACTTTGTTGTAGCTTTGCTACCAGCTCCCTGTACTACAAATCTGCATTTGCAGCCTCCAAAATTCTGCCCTTTATATCATTTTGGTACATGCTAATGGTTGTAGCATGTAATTTGTGCACCTTTCTGCTGAGTGCATCAGCCACCTTGTTTTCCTTCCCTTTGATATGCTTGATATCAAAGTCGTATTCACACAGAAACTCTAGCCACCTAGTCTGCCTAGCGTTTTGGGTGGGTTGGTCAAACAAGTATTTCAGACCATTGTGGTCTATTCTCAAATCAAATCTCCTCCCCATGAGGTAATTTCTCCATTTCCTCAGAGCGTGAACGATTGCTGCCAACTCCAAATCGTGAGTGGCATAATTCTTTTCGTTCTCTTTCAGCTTCCTGGACTCATAACAGATTACGAATCCATTCTGGCTTAGGACTCCTCCCAACCCTTCTTTACACGCATCTATGCACACCATGAAATAGTCATTTGGGTCTGAAATCCTCAGGATTGGAGCACTAGTTAACAATTTCTTCAATTGTTGGAAGCTTCTCTCACAATCCTCTGTCCATAGAAGCTTCTTCTCCTTCCTTTGCAAAGAAGTGATAGGGTAGGCTATCTTTGAGAACCTTGTATAAACCTTCTGTAATAGCCCACTAGACCCATAAAGGATCTAACTTCCGCCACATTCCTTGGTGCTGACCATTGTCTGATGGCCTCAACCTTCTCAGGATCCACGATGATCCCTTCTTCTGAAATAATATGCCCCAAGTAATGGATATGTTCCTGATAAAATGAGCATTTGCTCAACTTGGCATGCAGTTGGTGCTCTCTTAGCACTTGCAACACCATCCTTAGGTGTTGTTCATGCTCTTCCTCTAACTTGGAATACACAAGAATGTCATTCAGGAAGACTATGACAAACTTGTCTAGATAGTCCCTGAACACACCATTCATCAAGCACATAAAAACAACAGGTGCGTTCGATAGCCCAAACGACACCACTGTGAACTCGTAATGACCATAACTTGTTCTAAAGGTGGTCTTGCTGATGTTTTCATCCTTTATTCTTACCTAGTGATATCCCGATCTGAGATCTATCTTTGAAAATATATTCACATCCTTCAACTGATCGAAGAGGTCATCAATTATCGGCAGAGGGTATTTTTTCTTAACTGTTACTTTGTTTAACTGTCTGAAATCAATACACAGCCTCAATGTTCCATCCTTCTTCTTCACGAACAGGACTGGGGCACCCCAAGGTGACACACTTGGATGAATGTACCCCTTCATCAGAAGTTCTTCAAGCTGCAATTGGAGTTATTTCAGCTCTGGTGTGCTCGTTCTATAAGGAGCTTTCGACACTAGAGCTGCTCCAGGCATCAAATTTACAGAGAAATCGATATCTTTCTTCGGAGGTAGTATGGGTACCTCCTAAAATACATCTTCAAACTCTTTTAGTACTGCATGGTCTCCCATCTTTGAGACCTCATCCTTAGATGCTTCCTCCATATGGGATGCAAACAACTAACAAACTTTCCTGTATCATTTCTTCAGCTGTAATGCTGAAATTTCTCTGATAACAACAACTCTAGGAATTCCTTGGACTGTTTTCTGATTCCCCTCCTCATCCAGGCAAGTAAATGCCTTGTTATGACAGTCCAGGAGGGCATGGTGCTGGTCCAACCAATCCATCCCAATTAAACAGTCATAAGAGCCTAAAGGCAGAATATTGAATTCAACCTTCATGCTCAATCCCTTCATGTCCACAGGACAAGACTTAACCAACTCAGTGACTTTCCTCTTGGTTCCTATAGCCAACTGCACTAACGAAGACTTTTCATGTTTTCTTCTTGATAAATGCAAACCTTCCACCACTCTAGGATCTATATAACTATGGCTAGCCCCTGAATCAATTAAAACAGTAAGTGGTCGGTTGTTAATCATACCTTCCACTTCAATCATGTGCGATTGAAATTCAACTTGCTTTTTGTCCAGGGATGTGTAGATCCTTGGCATTCTACTACCCATGTCCTCCACTGTTTTAGCTTGCTGAACATTGTGGACGGGTCTCGCTTTATCATTTCTGTGGGGAAATATCTGTACCTATGGTTTCCTTTACAACCCCAACACTCCATAGGTGTCTTCCTTGACAATTGACCACCCACTTCATCCTTTCTGGGCTCTCTAAAAGATGGTTGTCCCTGAGGATTGTTTCTAAAAAAGGGAGGCTTGTTCCCCTTCTGCCTTTGTTCCTTCTTGAACTTCATCTTGTCTTCCCAAGCCTTCTAGAAGGTAGGTTTTTCTCTCTGTTGTTCATATAAACATTTTTCTCTTCTTATTGTTTCTTCCATATACTTAGGGTCATCATACTGAATCTTGTCACCAATAGAAGGTGGTAATCCACTTAGATACCTCTGAATCTTGACAATCTCCTCCTTGATGAATGGAACATACTTCAACAGTTCCAAAATTCGCTCGTATTCATCAATGGTCATGTTGTCCAGCTTGAGTTTAAAGAACTCTTTCATCTTTCTGTCATAATATCTTTTAGTCAAATATTTCTTCTTGAAATACCTCTTGAATTCCTTCCAAGTGATATCTTTCTCTCTAATGTGTTGCACCTGCACAAGTTGATCCCACCACATGGATGCTTTTCCTTTCAACTAATACATCACAATTCTTCCTTCGGCATGAGAGGAATAATTTTGCAATTGGAAGTACTTCCTCATGCCTAGCAGCCATGTCTCGACATCTTCTTCCTTCTGGTGTTCTCCATCAAATGTGGGAGGCTTAATCTTATTCATTTCTCCTTTCAGTTCATCCACTCCAGACCTCCTATGCTTTCTGGTAGGAGATGGGCTTGAACTACCACATGTTTCTTTACTGGAATGCTTTGGGGAGCAACGATGACGTCTGCTAACACTCCTCGATCTTCTTTTCCTCTCAGGGGTCCTGCGACTCCCTGTTTTTTTTGTGTCACTCTCCTTTTCCAATTTCTTTTCGATCCTATCCAGGCTCCACAACAACTTCAAATTGAATTCACCCTGTTTATCCTGAGTTTTCTTGAGCCTTCTGCTATCAGCTCGGCGAGCCTGGGCATCTTTCTACAATCTTTCAATGATTTTCATCATATGCCCTTTCTTATCCATCTCCTTTCCGTGCCCATTGGAGTTCAATCCTTCGACTCCCAAGTTGACATCCATTCCTTTTCTTTCATTCTCTGAACTAGAGGCAATCCACACCTCTTCCATTCTCTACTCTCAACGACAACCCTATTCAGTTATGGCACTTGCTAAACTTCTATAAACACATGTGCAGACAACAGGGATTTGTCAGGTCGTCATTACTTAACAAATTCCACACATTCAAACCATTCAGATTTAAGAAAACGTTTCAACTTCATGAATATTTTGAGATCTGCTCGTCTCTGTAAATTTCGGGCGATAGCCCCTTCTTCCTTAGTCCCTAGCCCATGTGATCACGGGATGTGACCAAACGCTAGACCACTGTCTCTCGAGTTCTGGTTATTGAACTCGTGACATCGGGTAGATCAACGGTCCACGTCTACACGACATCCAACGGTTGGAACCCAATATGGTCCTTCTGTCATCGAAGTTTTGGGACTTTGGGGTTTCGGGACTTCGAACCTCGGGAGTTCCCACACTTGTTTCCTCCAAATCTTTCGACATCCGAAATTCCTATTTACTTTATCCCCTTCGGGCCCACGTAACATAGTTGTTTCCAACAACCACGGTGGCATGTGGCACGCTTAGGAGGGTCCACATCACCTTCGACAACATCATCGGGTCCTATCACGTTCACTTTTCTTTTCAGGAGTTCGGGTTTCGGGAGTTTGTGCGTCAGCACATCTCGCTTTTCCGGATAGCCGAAATCGCGAAATTGTGATTTACTTTCTGCTTGATCCAATGATCAAGTTTTCTTCTTCCGATATACGGTGTAGATCGTTTTGGGACTTTGGAGTTTCGGGCATCGAAAGTTCATGCATCAACACATCTTGCTTTTCCCGATAGTCGAAATCGCGATCTGCTCCTTCGCTTGATCCTACGGTCAAGCTCTTTCCTTGCGATCTACGGTGTAGATATTTTCAGGACTTCAGAGTTTCGGGCATCAGGAGTTCGTGCCTCAGCACATCTCGCTTTTCGCGATAGTCGAATCCCTGAAAGGTTTCCAGGATAACTCTCCTGCACCTTCTCCAGATCTGATAGTCATGAGGGATGTCCTTTCCTCCCGATCAGATTCAACGGCTCCAACACTTCGTGTGCTCCACTCTCTCTCTCTCTCTCTGGACAAATACCACACCGAATGCAGTTTTGTAACACGGCCAAGTAACCCCTTGACACTCAGAAATAATCTCAGGTTCGAAATTAGTCCCTCCAGACATAATTTCTACCTGAAACCTTGGGTCCAATGGCCCCTTATCTGGCCCATCTAGGCTCAGTGTTGAAAAACTTGACTCTGATACCAAAATGTAACATCCCCGACCCTCCAAAGGTCGGGCAATGCTACCAACACTTATGAATTTATCCCTTTAAAGATCTGATACCATACTGTCACATCCTCCGGGATGTCAACCCACATCGAGAGTAATGCTACTATAGAATAACACTTATATAACATGCAGTTAATAAATTCAATACATTAACACATAGTAAGCACTTAATTATTGCTAGCATACATAATCCATGGCATTAACAATAATTCATATGCACAACAGTAAACATCATCGCAACGGAATACATGATAATATTGCAAGCATCACAGACATGCATTTAAAAGATGAATTTAAACACATGCATATACTTATCTTTGAAACTAGATGTAATTCACCAACTGCGTGCAGACCTTCCACGAACCTCCCAGCCTTAGACCGCACTGCTCATCACTCTCAGTAGTAGGTCACCCCCGAGATGGGACTAAGCTCCACCAAGCAGGGAATCCTAGGCTAGGCAAGGTCAATGGGAAGACACCTAGTTACGGAGGAAGGATTTTCTCCCAAGAGTCACTTATGCCCACTACTCATAGACTCTCATTCCCCACATGCCTGTCCCACCCCAAGAGTATACACCTTCACTGTCACCAACACAGTCCTTCGGCTGCTAATCTCCCTTGCCTTGGGCTAACAGCTACAGGACCCCTTCCAGGAGTTCTTACTTCCTTGGCACAATCTCTCACCTGGAGAGAGTTGCTCACAGGTTTGGAAACTTGTTCTTGTGACCGATTCCATCACAGTGAAGACACAATAGCAAGGCTCAACAACGCATAGTCGATGGCATCAACCTCACAGGGTCAGGAACTACACTACCACAACAACCCACTGGGATAGCACAACACGACCCAAACAAATTCGGGTTTCTCAATCATGCAACACAGAATGGACTCATGGTTATGGTTTTGGAATTGCGTAAGGGTGCACAAAGATCTCACGCACAAGCTTGAACTGTCCAGGTAAGGAATCTGAAAACAACACCAGACAGAGGTCGATCATGGACAGTCACAAGTTCAGATGGAGAATGGCGAATTGGAAGGTCCAACCCCCAGACTCAGGTGATGGCTGGAAAAAAAATGCAGAGCCCGCAACACGACTTATTCCTATGATTTTAACTGCATGCGCTTAGGTCGACACATGTCGCCCATGAAGCTGCATGCGCTCCATCAGTATGTGTTCCTCTCCAGGGACTTAGAACAAAACATATACATTTACACAGTACTTTGGAATAATAATAAATTATTATTCCCAAGGAATTAATCCCCCAAGCTTAGCCCCTCTTTATTACCTTTCAGCCCCCTCTCCCTTACCTAGGCTTTGTGGAAGCTTAGTCCCCCATCACTCATTCATCATGGTCGGTCCACACGTAGAGATGTTTATTTTTTATTAATAATGTGCATAATTACATGTACAAAATCATACTCCTGGCCTTTAACACTTAGGCTCTCTGGCCTAATAAACACATAAGCCTATCAACTTATCAATACTCATCTCACTAGCCTACAAAGCATGATTTACAAAACATGATTACAACAGGGCTCGTCCTTTGGGATATTAGATACCACTTATCCTGAATCTACTATCAATGCTCATGTTTCTTCTATATTTTGGTGGTAAGGTTTTCACCCTCTTCTTTCCTCTCATGAGGGTTTCTTTGGGGCTTTAAGGGGATTGGTCTTGATACCCATACTTCCTGAGGTTGAAGAGCCTAGTCGGGGGTTGGAATCCTTTCCCTTACCTTGCTCTAGGTATTTTTGTAACCATATGAGTTGGACTATGGTAAGGATATTAATTGTCGAAGATCCATGTATCTCCCTAAGAGTTGGTAGATCTATTTCAATTTATTCTAATTCCATAGCATGAGGTATATCTGGTTCTGATTCCTCTTCAAAGTCTGAGGCTGAATATTGGTTTTCTTTCATCGTTACTTATGTCCCCTCGATTCCTTTCTTTTATTATTCCTTCTCTATTTTACGTCATTTAGGAACTTCTACCCTTGGTTTCCGTGGCTTCCTTGGTTTATGTCTTCATTTCCATTGGTTGTTCTTTGTCTTCGGTTTCGCTGGGTTCTCCTTCCACAATCTTGAAGCTATTACCTGAGCTCTTTTTCTAAGTTGTTATAGGTTGTTTTGACTATTGTCGCCCTTCCTTCCTTTTGCTTGGAATCTTGGTAAAACCCTCCAGATATATTTCTTTCTTGTCTGTAGTCCCTTGAGGAGAAGTGTTCAGGGGACAATACCTAAAGAGACGGCCATAGATTCTGGGAGAGCACCAACTACATTAATGTAAACACATATTCTAGCATACGAGATATACCTGGCCATCTTTGTCACCTCTGAGATCTTGACAAATGATCCTAACGTGTTGTTGATGCCCTCGAGGGTCTCTGGTTCCTAGAATTCTCTTGGCAAGGAGTACATCCTAATCCAGACCGATGCCTCTATGAATATTTCTTTCTCCGATGCAAATCTTTTTGTCCAGAATCTCATGTGAAGGCCTACAAAGTTAAAGAAATAGGGGCCTTCCTCGAAAACCTTGTCTCTCTCACCTGGCTCTGAGAAGACAACTGTGAAGAATCCCTTCGATCCTAGTTCAAGGTCGATTTTCCCCTTTACCTTCCATATTTCCTTTATCCATAGTTGTAGGGATTTTTTTGAGGGCCACATCCCCATAAATTTCCTGATTATGGAATGATCTCACATCCTTTGGATGTAATTACCTATCTCGTTCAAAGTGGCCTCGTACTTGGGATTTTTGACAATCTTAGGTAAACAGTCGTTATGAAGCCTCTTTCTTATTTGTCAGGTCTAGTCCCTTTTCCTCATTTTCCTGAGTTGACGTGTTTCTCTCCTTCTGGCAGGTTTTGGTCTATCCATTGCAGATGCCCCCCATCTTGACATCCTCGCCCTTGCTTTTGGGGCTACTTTTGACTGCATCTTTGAAAGACTTTTGGTTCTCTTCTACCAACCCTTATTTCGAGGCCTTCCCTGTCCTAGGATATGACATCCCAGGAGATAGTACCTCCTTTCCCAAAGGACACCCTTCCCTTTCCCCAACCAGGGAGCTACGAAGCTCCTTTTTTCCCTATTAGTGCTAAAAAAAAACCCTAGAATCACCATTTTTTCCTCCAATCTAATCGTCAATCCTTCAAAACTTTCATCCAACATCAATATCATAACATGAGCAATGTTAAAAGAAACAATTACTTTACTATTAAATATACATTGAAAAAAAAAATATTAATAAAATTATTTGGATTTTTCCTAATTTATTCAATTTTTTTAGAAAAACTAATATATAATTTACTTTTATTATAATATTTTAAAATTATTTTAATATTTTGAATACTTTAAAATTATTTTGATATCTTAAAATCTATCATTAAAATTGTATGAATATGTTTACGATATCCATCGTTAGTATGATAAACAACTTCCCTCTTTCTTTTTATTCTCAAGGGAATGTGTAAAAGGGACTTATAAAAATCTATGTCTCATCTAAAGAGTCATCGTTAGTATGATAAACAACTTCCCCTTTATTTTTATTCTCTAAGGGAATGTATAAAAGGGACTTATAAAAGTCTATGTCCGATCCAAAGAGTTTGATAGTAAGTGTCGAACTAATTATAACATAAAAGAAACAAGGTGGTTGTTATTTTAAAAACAAGTTGAATCGTTTCAAAGCAGCTAGTCCATGCCTATAATTTTTTAACTAAGATAATGAAGAGGGACATGGGCATGGGCATGTTTATCATGATTGAGATCTTACATATGTCATTAATGTGCTTATCATCGTTCAGATTTGATGGTGAATATTGTTGGCTTTTTCAAAAATGTCTTTGTTATTATGTCATTAATGTGCTTATCATCGTTAAGATTTGTTGGTGAGTATTGTTGGCTTTTTCAAAATGTATTTGTTATTTTAGCAAGTTTTCCACAATCCTTATTTCGAAACATTTTGGAGTTGTCTTTGTTATTTTGGTGATTTTTTCACAATCCTTATTTTGAAGCATTTTGCATCCTATTGTTGGACTCGCTATACATAAAAATATATATGATCATTGCAACATAGTATTTTAACTTACTATTTTGTCACTACCTACTTAATATTTTTGAATGCTATTAAATATCTTTATGAATTTATTGAGTGGACAGGTGAGATGGATCACAGTCCTGTATTCAAACTTCAAAACGTTCACCAAAGATCATATTTCATAAATATAAAATTAAACAATTAAATTTTTGTACATAATCTTAACATGATACTGAGCCTTATCAATGCCAGTATCGTAACATTCAATTTTAGTATTCGAGCAAAGCCAAAACATCATGGAAGCAGATTCTGACTTGACGTCGGTATCTAAATTTCTTATGCTCTGCAAGGCTCTGGAAGCAGATTCTGACTTGACGTCGGTATCAACTCGAATCTCAACCATAAAAAAAAAATCTGTCATACTTTATGCTCTGCAAGGCTCCATTGATTTCCTTGTTATCTGCTCTGCAAGGCACCGCACGCAGAGAGATCGTGAAACCATTGAAGCAATTTCATCTATAGCAGCTAAAAGGCTCCATATAATTCGTCCATATATGTATGGATTTGGTTTAAATGATAGATAGTTTTTAATTGGAATATAATCTGCAGAACAATGTCGACACCCTCGATTCTGATCGTGCAACACGCGATCATCGATTGAGACTAACAACAGTTGCCTTGGCAGGACAAATTCACTTGGCAAGCAATTTCTCCATAGGCTCAAAGTTTCTACAAACCTTTCACATCTATGTGCACCGTTTTGAATAAGTGTATTTATACGTTGTATTCACACAGCTTCTACTACCTTATCATAAGAATCAGAATGTAGAATTCACTTTATGATAATGGAAGATCTATTGGGATATAAATACACAAATTTTACTACCTTGTCTTGAGAATCATAATGTAGATTTCACTTTCTGATAATGCCTTCGATATAAATACTCTTGAAAGTTTATCATTGTTGCAAGGCTCACTTCACATCAACTTTCAACTTTAAAAGGACCGGCCTTTCATATTTTTTAAGGAATGCATTGTATATATAAGTTGAAGGTACTCCTGGCCCATTCTTCTTATCATGTGTAACTGCCAACTTTTATATGATGGACTTGTAATATCACCCAAAGGCATTAGCTTGAATATTTTAGCAGCAAGTGGTTTTCTTTGCTTCCATGTTTATGGAGCCACTAACTATAATAAGAATGTCTACACATATTTTTAAAGAGGGTGAAGTTGTTAACTTATAAGTACAATTAGTTTAGTACATAATTTTGCACAACTACTTCTCAATTTTATCCAAATTTTCAGAAGAATTCCCAATTTTCCACATTATTTAGATCAATTTGCACCTCTTCTCCTCATGATTCCATGTTTATCTCAATTTTCACAAAAAAAAGACACTGCAAAGCTTGCAATTTTCAGCACAATTACCGAACTCGCGAAACTCCAATCTTAAAACATTCAGCTCACATTACCGATCGGGTCGCTAGGAGTAGGTGCATCTAGGTCTGTCATAATCTTAAAACATGCAGCTCACATTACTATTGTTTTAATAAAAAAATAGAAAAGATTTCTAGACCTGTAGAATAACAAAAGAAACTAGAATTCCTGAGATTTTTAGTTGTTTTTAGACCGTTAGGGCTTCAAGTGTTGTAATTGTTAATGCGGAAAACACAATTACCAATAAGACAAACAATACAAATGCAAGCAACAAAGACACAGCAATTTACGTGGTTCACCCAAAAGTTGGGCTACGTCCACCAAGCATAGGTATCGGTCATCTTATTATTCAGCCAATGGAGATTACAGACACACTCTAACTTTCTCAGCCTCTACGGACATACAAATTTATATCAATGATTATTAGAAACTGACTAATAAATGTAATCTCATCCATAGTTTAACTTAGGTGCATTGGTTACAACCAATCCTAGTTTATAGGATCTAGAATCCTATTCACGGATGAGTCTTGTTGTCACCGTTTCCAACAATCTCCACCTTGACAACAATTAACCTGATACCTTGCTCCTGCTTCTGTTCATCACCTTTTCTGCAAGCCAAGAGAAGCCAAGCACCATTGTAGCTTCTCTAACAGTACTGGTTTTGTGAACATGTCTGCACAGTTTTCTTT
>JASDQU010322911.1:0-11983 GCA_032191745.1 Picea mariana | reverse complement strand
GAAAATAGGAGATGGATTATTGACGCAAAACTAGTGCCACCGTTGTTACCACCAAGATCCATCCCGGTGAACCTGATGAGCCAGAGGAAGGAGAGTGTCTCTTTCATTCACAGATGTGGGTGAAAGGTACTCCACTGCACTTCATCGTTGATAGTAGTGGTCAGAAGAAACTCATCTCATCGAAGGTCGTCAAGTGGTTGACCCTGTCGAAAACATTGCACTTGCAGACATACACCATCGGATGGCTCCACCAAGGAAGTGATCTTCACGTTATCTAACAATGTATCCTATCCTACGACATCAATCCCTTCAAAGATGAGGTATTGTGTGATATCGCTCCCCTTGAAGTTTGTGATATTCTTTTAGGCCAACCTTATTTATGAAAATGTCATGTTGTATATGAGTCTAGGCTTCACAATGTTATTGTTACTTTGGACATGAAATTGTACATGATACCCAAGGTAGTCCCACCTACTGCAATTTCCTTGATCTCTGCCAAGAAATGAAGGAAGGTCATCTCTTAGATCGAGAAGTTTGTCTTCTTCATGATTAGCTCTGAAAGTGAGTGAAATCTTGCAACCACATCCATAGCCTACACGATCGATCTCTCCACACAAAAAAAGCAAGTGGACAAGGTCATGAAAGAATACAAAGACATATTCTCCTCACCCATTGGGGCACCTCTACACTGTTAGGTCAAGCATTCAATAGATCTGACCCTCAACACACCGCTACCCAATGGTCCAGTCTATCACCGCTCTTTGTTGGAGAACGAGGAGATCAAGTGTCATATCCAAGAAATTATCCAAAAGGGGCACATCTGACCCAAATAATCACCATGTGGAAGCTTAATCATTCTTGTGGATAAGAAATATGGGACTTGGTGACCCTACATCGATTACTAGGCCCTAAATAAAATCACAGTCAGGAACCAGTACCCGATTCCCTGAATCGACAATATCCTTGACCAGTTCAAGGGGGTCAAATACTTTAGTAAGATTGATTTGAAGTCTGGATACCATCAAATCCCAATATAGAAGACAGATGTATGGAAAAATGCCTTCAAGTCTTAAAAGTATTTTTTTGAATGGTTGGTCATGCCCTTTGGCTTGACGAATGCCCCGAAAAATTTCATGAGGACGATGGATGGTATCTTGCGACCTTTCACCAATTATTTTGTGGTGGTGTATCTAGATGACATCCTCATCTACAACAAGACTTGGGAAAAACACTTGCAACATATTCAAGAGGTTCTACACACTCTACAACATCACAAGTTATATGAAAATTTGGAAAAATGCGTATTCGGCATGGACAAGGTCCAATACCTAGGCTACATTGTTGATGCACATGGGGTGCATGTTGATCCCTCCAAGATATAGGTCATTCATGACTGGACAGCCCCAACCACACTCAGTGAGCTTCAGATCTTTTTAGGACTTTCCAATTTCTATCGCAGTTTTGTGTTGAAATTCTCCCATATTGCATGGTCCCTCAACCAAGTAACCAAGGGTGGTTCTAAGGAAAATTTCATGTGGGTCTCGTCGTAATAGAAAGTGTTCGATGATTTGAAGTAGGGCTTGTGCTTAGACCCAATGCTCTCATTACCCAACCTGCAACAACCCTTTGAGATCGATACAAATGCTTCAGACTATGATGTGGGCGTAGTTCTCACTCATCACAGACACCCTGTCGCCTATCATAGTTAGACACTATTAGATGTTGTATGTAAGTAACTTACTTACAAAAAATAAATGTACTCCATTATGCAAGCTTGTTGCTAATAGAGGCATTACATTCTCGGGAAGGAGACAATCATCCACACTGATCATAATCCACTGCAGTTCATGCAGAGACAGGGGAAATTATAGAATGACTGCCATCATAAGTGGTCCACATAATTGCAGCAGTTCCATCTCAACATCAAGTATAAGAAGGAAAGCACCACCCATGTCATTAATTGCCTCATTCGACCTCCAGATGAAACACTCACCATGATGCTAAACTCCTATGGCCACGAGACCTCCGAGCGTCCCCAACTCTATGAGAGAGATCATGACTTCTCTGCCACCTACTAGATGTTGGGCGCAAACACAGTTATCACTAATTTCCATCTTCAATATGGGATGTTGTGCCATATGGTCCATATCTGCATACCATCAAGAGAGTGAGCAAAGTTGATTTGGGAATTCCACTACAGTCGAGTAGCAGGACACTTCAGTGTCGAAAATACAGTGGGAGTGTTGCAACAACATTTCTATTGGTCTAAACTTTGACAAGATGTCAGCAAGTATATCAGGTTCTGCACTACCTATGCCATTGCCAAACCGTCCATTAATAAACAAGGCATGTACACCCCTCCGCATATTCTTGAAAGGCCCTGGGAATCCATCTCAATGGACAACATGTCAGACCTTCCGCCAACCAATCAGGGAAATGATTTTTCTTTTGTGGTGGTTGGTCATTTTTCTAAAATGGCGATTCTGGTCGCCTGTAAGAAGAGCATCACAAAAAATGCTACTAACAAGATCTTCTTCGAATGAGTGTGGATACATTTGGGATATTTCAAACCATCATCTCATATCGGAACAGTCGGTTCCTCAACACATTCTAGTTGAGTCTCTGGTCACTGTTGGACACCAAGCTCACCAAATCCACTGCCTTCCACCTCCATACAGATGGTCAAACCGAGGCCACCAACTAGATGATCATGCATATCATGTTCATGTAAAATTCCAAGAATCCCCATACATGGGATGAGAGTCTTCCCTATGTTCACCACAACTACAATAGATCCCTACATAGCTCAACCGACCACAACCCCTTTTAGGTGGGGTTGGGATTTCAACCATTGGATCCTATGGATGTTGCACTACCCCTTGCGGCCACCTAAGCATACTCATCCATTCTCAAATTGAAGTTGAAAAAGATACCAGGTTCATTGAGTGGATCCAACACATCCACCAACAGGTTTAGGATATTTTACAGAAGTCCAATGCCAAGTACACGCAACACCATGATCAACAATGGGTTCCACACACATTTCAGGTGGGAGATAAAGTTTGGCTTCACTTGTAGAAGGAACGCCTTATGAGGCCCCATAAAAAGCTTCGTCCACTCTGATATGGACCTTACACCATCACCAAGGTTGTAGGTGATAATTTTTTTGAGCTCAAAATTCCCCCCTTCCTTGGCTTGCATCCATTATTTAATGTGGACCTCCTTCAACCATATTTTCCACCATTATTGGACACCTGAGAGATAGAAGAACAATTGACACCAACAAATATTAATCCTAAATGCATGGAACATACATCCACTGATCATATCTTGGATACACAGGTCAAGGGAACTTTCCAACATCCAGCTTTATCGGGTTGTCAAAGCAGGGTAGCTCTTGCACCAAGGCAAGTGGCTCACCGAGGGCCAAATTCAACATAAATTTCCTCATATGATGGGGGAAATCAACGCAATGGAGACAATTTCTTCCTAAGGGGGGAGGATTGATCTAGGTGGATATCGGTGGCCACCCACCTATTCTAATTGGCTCATCTTGGCAGTTTCTCAGTTTGGAAGTTGTTTCCTAGTTTTTAAGTCCTGAACTACCAAGGTCAATTTAAGGCTCTAATAAACTCTTTTAGGGATCAACATAGTCAAACTATAGACAAAGTTATACTTTTATGGCATAATGTGTAGTCCTCAGATAGACCTTTCCAACGAGCTATCATGAGCCTAAAACGAAGATCGTATGCAAAAGTTACGACCCCGAAAAGTTGATGTACCAACTTACCCCAATGGGGCCCGCATGACTTTTGCGCTTCATCTCCTAGGGTTAGTTTTTGGATATCTAGGGTTTTGGAATTCATGTTTATTATAAAAATAATTCCAGGGCCTCATTGTATTCATTTTCTGGCGAATGAGCGTAGCTGTCATATCTCTTCTCAAAGATAAGCTTCCACCATTCTAATAAGCTTGTTTCAGTCTATTTTACAGCTTCAACATATTTCTTATTTAATATAAGTCAAGTTTTACTGTGTCTTTGTTATTATGAACTCTATCTCTATGTTAATATTATAAATCCACGTTTCCATTTTGCTTCGCTCATAAATTTGGATCAAGAAGAGAAAGAGGGAGACATGGGGGACATAAATGAGACATCCGAGGACAGTGCCATGCACATTCTAAATGATTTAGCCAAGGGGAAACAACAACTAGTACAAATCATGACACAGTTAATTGTGAGCACTTAAGAAAACAAAAACCATGTGGGTAACAATGGTGCAAGTGGTTCCAATGGAAACAATGAGAACCAAAACCATGGGAGAAACAATGGTACAAGGGGTACAAATGGACACAATGAGAACCATGCAGAAGGAAACAATAATAATATTCACACACAAAACCACACTAAGACCACTAATAGAGTGATTCCTAGACCCTTTTTTCCTCAATTCTTGGGGGATCAACAAACATGAAATCAAGGGAAACAAGGACATGGTAAAACCTTTGATGATTATTGGAGGGAGTACCAAGATCTTGGTGATGAGTTCCAAGAAGCCATGTCATTACAAGACTATTGTACTATCAAATAAAGGAATAGACCAAGGGATCTCAATAGGGGTCAATAGAAAAGTTATCTCATGTGAAAGGCCATAAATTTATCCATTCCTTCCTTTAATGGTTTGAACAAGTGAACAACTAGAGCATGGGTTTATAAGTTGGACACATACTTCCAACTCAACCCTATGATAGAGGCATGAGATATTAAATTCACTACCTTGCACTTAGATGGAAAGGACCATAAGTGGTGGTACCATGGATTGGTCACTATGGGCCATGCCAACATTACTTCCTATTTGGACTTCACACATAAGTTCATGCAGTGATTTGGCAAAAAGTATCTAAAACTACACTTCAGAGAGTTGGCACAACTAAGACAGGTCGGGACATCAGATTCCTACATTACATAGTTCCAGAGACTTGCAGTCACGGTGATGGATATATCTGAGTAGAGGCTAGTTATGTTGTTCACTGAAGGTTTATCTGAGCCACTCCGTGGTTGGGTGAAATACTTCAAACCTGAGACTCTATAGGATTCCATTATCAGTACATGGGACATGGATGATGTAGTCTCGAAGACAAAAATTTTCTCCTAGCCTTTCATTCCCTAGAAAAAAAAATATAAGAAACCTTTTCAGAAAGAATGGAATGAGAAGGAGAAGATGTACGAGGAAACCTACCATGAGTTGAGAAGGAATAAAATTTGCTTCAGTTGCAAAGATCCTTGGGAATTGGGAAACAGGTGCATGGGGAAGGGAAAGGTACACTATATAGAGGTCACTCAAACAATGATGAGGAAGAGGAGGAAGCTACACAGGAGCATGGAAACGAGCAAGGAGACTCGAGTGATGAGAAATCGTGCATGAAAGCCAAGGGAGGGACTATTTCCACTCTACCAGGAACCCTTAGATACTACACTTTCAAAGTCATAGGATTACTATGGGGACAATGCATCATAGATTTTATTGATGGAGGGGAAACCTACCACTTCATTGATGTAGTGTTGGTGGTTAGGAGATGCATTACTACATAGGACTTTGAGGGGTTCAATGTGGTAGTGGTTGACGGATTTAATATGACATGCACAAGGAATATTTTGAGGTTGGTTGTGACATCAGGAAAATATACCTTGACTAACGATTTTTATGTGGTTGATTTGGTCGACACCAATATAGTATTGGGTGTTAAGTGGCTTCATTCTTTAGGGGAAATTACAATAAATTACTAGGCAATGGAGATGATATTCAATACAACAAACGAAAAGAAGGTTGTATTGAGGGGAATGTCAAATGGTGGCCCTAAGATTGTGTCAACCGAAAGGATGGAGGCCCTCTTCAGGAACGAATACATATCTTGTGTAACAAGATGCTTGATTACAGCTTAGGAATAGGTAGAGGGTTGACAACATCATCATGTAGATATTCAAGTGCTATTGATAAATCATGATAGGGTTTTTGTACAGATACCTCCAAGGATACTATCAAACAAAGGCTTTGAGAATACTATAGAGTTGGAGGAGGGAGCCAAACCAGTAATAACGACTCCTTATAGGCACCCGAAGAAAGTTAAAGATGAAATAGAGAAGGCCATCAAGGATTTATTAGAGATGGGGCATATTGGACCCAATTCCATTCCTTTTGCTTCTTCAATTGTCTTGTTCAAGAAGAAGGATGGAACCATGAGGATGTGCATCGACTACAAATATCTAAATAAGAAGACAATCAAGAACGGGCACCCTATCCCTAGGATTGATGATATTTTGGATGAGTTGCATGGAGTAGTGTATTTTTTGAAGATTGATCTCTGATCTGGATATCATCAGATCAAAGTCTGAGAGAAGGATATCCCTAAGACTGCTTTCATGTGCCACTATGGAAATTATGAGTTCCTCGTCATGCCATTTGGATTGACCAATGTACCAACGACATTCCAGTATTGCATCAACCACATTTTCAATAAGCAATTGCATAAATTCTTGTTGGTGTTCTTTGATGATCTTCTTATATACAGTAGGACATGCAAGGAGCACTTGGAACATCTACATGATATTCTGAGCGTCATGGAGGATCGGTCGTTGTATGCCAAGGAGTCAAAGTGTGAGTTCAACATGATAGAGGTCCTATACTTGGGTCATGTGGTTAGTGCCCAAGGAGTACAGGTGCATAGGGAGAAGATCTAGGCCATATTGGATTGGCCACCACCCAAGAACCTTACACAACTGGATGGAATTGTTGGGATATATAGCTATTATCGACACTTTGTAAATGGGTTTTCATAATTGGTTGCAACACTTACATATCTCACGAATAAATGGGCATTCAAGTGGATGGAGGAGGCCCATAAGACATTTGATAAAATGAAGGAAGTGATGGGAACTTGTCTAGTTTTAACACTTCCCGATTTGACTCGACCCTTTTTGCTTGAGTGTGATGCATTAGGTGAGGGAATAGGAGCAGTTCTGATGCAATAACGAAATCCAATAGCATATGAGAGTAGAAAACTCACAATTTCAAAGATACTGTATTCCATATATGATAAGGAGATGCTCTCCATCATGCATTCCTTGGCGAAATTCATACAATACTTGGTAGGTGGAAAATTTGTGGTTAAGACTAACCACAACAATTTGAGACACTTCCTGGGGTAGAAGGACTTAAATGAGAGGAAACAAAAGTGGGTCAGAAAATTGCAGGCATATGAATTTGATATTGAGTATGTGAAAGGGAAGAAAATTGCGTTTGTTGATGCTCTCTCCAAGAAACCTGAGATATGTTCACTTGCAAAGATTTTAGCTGACTGAAAAATATCATCTCTTGGTAGAGTATTCCAACGATAATTTTTCTTGTGAGTTGATGGATCACAACAAACAATATGACATGTACAAAGGTGATGGATGACATCATATACTACAAGGATCACATATAATTAGTCCTCGAGTCCGCATTAAAGGAAAACATTATGAGGGCTATGCATGATACGCCTGTAATAGGCCATCCTAGGTACTTTAAAACTTACAAGCAGATTAGGGAGAGGGTCACTTGGAAGGGACTCAAAGATGATGTATTGAGACATGTTAGGGAGTGTATGACTTTCTGCAAAACAAGTAAGAGAAGACTCATCCTGTGGGGTTATTACAACCATTAGCCATCCTGGAGCAGAAGTGGGAAAGTGTGTCCATGGACTTCACCATAGGTCTACCGAAGGTACAAGGAAGAGACTACATATATGTGGTGGTCAATCAGTTGACCAAATTCACACATTTCTTCACCATTTCCTTAGAATACAAGGCATCAAAAGTAGCAGAGTTGTTCTTTAGGGAGGTATTCAAACTCCATGGGTTACCAAAGTACATTGTCAATGACAAAGACAACAATTTACTCAGTGCATTTTGGAAGGATTTGTTTAGGTTGGCTGTCATAGAGTTGACTCCTAGCACTAGTTATCACCCCCAGATAGAGATCGTGAGAAAGTGGTTCAAGCCGTATTTACGTAATTATGTGTCTGGACAATAGAAGGCATGGATCAAGTGGTTACATTTGGGAGAACATTGTTATAATACCACTTATCATATTTCCATTGGTATAACCCCATTTCGAGCATTATATGGCTATGGTTCTCCTTCATTTTTTGATTTGGAATTTGGGGATAGTAGGGCCCCCAAAGCCAAGGATTGGATCTAGGAGAGTCAAGACATCCTCAATACTCTTAAGGACAATTTACAGATGGAAAAAAATCAACAAAATATCTATGCAGATAGGAACAAGGTCAAGCACACTTTTGAGGTGGGAGACTTGATATTTTTGAAATTACATCCCTACAAACAATATTCACTGAAGAAAAATGGTGCATAAAGGCTAAAACCATGATTTTGTGGCCCCTACAGGGTGATTCAGAGAATTGGTGAGATGGCTTATGAGATAGAGTTTTTGGAAGGGAGTAAGATCCACAATGTGTTTCATGTTTCGTGCTTCAAGAAGGTATTGGGACATCGAGTCACTTCTGCGGTAGAGTTACCCCCATTAGATGAGGAGGGGAAGTTAGTGTTGGTTCCTAAGGCGGTTCTAGAGGTTTAGGAGAGGAAATTGCGTAACAGGATGATACGAGAACACCTCATCATGTGGAGAGATTTGTCAGTAGAGGATGCCACGTGGGAAGATGACCAGACCTTGTAGCATCCAAAATTCCAGTTGCTTGAGAACAAGCAATCTGGAGAAGGGAGGATTGTAGTGTCCTTTTCCAAATGATAACTTTAAGATATTGAAAAAATAGCCTAAGTGATTCCCATAGGCTATAGTCAATAAAATAAAAAGGGAATTGATTATTTATTTAATTCCAGCGGGGCGAAAAAACAAACATTTTAAAAGTGGCATTGAGTAGTTAAGTGAAAAGGGTGTTTTAATTGACTTTGAAATTATAAAGTAACTTTAATTTATTAAAAGGGTAAAAGGGTCAGAAAAAGGGTGAACGAGGAGTCAAAAGAGGAATGAGAGTGCCCTCTCTCATTATGCATTGTTATTTTCTAAAAAAAAAATTAAGGATCTCTTGTGACTTTTGGCTCTTGGGATGAAAAACCCTAGAGGAGAAAGGTCGGTTTCGATGGTGAGACCATCGACCATAGTTGGTTGTGGAGAGAATATCACACGAATCTTTTCAAAATGCTTTATTTGTGATGAATTTTATGTTTTGGTGACTGATTTTTTTTTTGTGGCTGAGTTTCTCGTTTGGTGGCTAAGTTTTTCTCTTTTGGCGGTTGAGTTTCTTGTTTGGTGGCTAAGTTTTTCTCTTTTGATGGCTAAGTTTGCTAGTGTTAGGGCCGATTTATCTTAAAGAGACCGATTCATCCTTGAGGAGGCCGATTTGGGTGTAATAGGGTCGAGTTGCTGCTTTAGGGAGGCCGAGTTCCCTACTTGGAGACCATATTCCCTTGTTGGAGGTCATGTACCCTTACTGCAGGCTGATTTATTGTATTTGAGAGTTGGTATTTGGATGTGGGGGTCGATTTTCCCTTGTGGGGCTAATTAATCTTTATTGGGGTCGATTCCCTTAGAGGAGGGTTGATTCTTTGCTATCGGGGATAATTTTTATTGTTGCTAGGAGGGGTGAATGTAAGTGGCTACCGGCTACATGATTGTCCATTGATTTTTGAAGCTATTGCATATGCTAGTTGGGCTGATTTCCTTCACCTATAGGACTTTTATCATCAACCTATAGTTGTTTCATCATTATGACACATGCATTCATGTTTATCTTGGAATTTACAAAGGAATCATACAGAAATATACACCAGGTTCATCATTTATTACTTTTGTACTGTTGTTGGGATTTTCCCATGTATTTCAGATGTCATAAATACCAATGCAATAAATAAATTTCAGTTCCATATTGGTGCATTTCTTTATAATCTTTCAGCAGAGATTAGAATGGCATGCAAATTGTTGATAGAATGCTTATTTGTAATTTTTTTGACAAAACAACTACACTGTTAAACTAAGGGAAAATTCAAAAACAAAATAGCGGGGACATCACATTATGTTCAACTATATTGTGCTTGCACACAATGACATATAAGGAAGAATAATGTAAAATAACATGGTTTTAAAATTAGCATGCTTGTTTTAAGGCCTTGATTTGTGGACCCAAGTAGCATAGCCTATGGTTGTAGTTATTTATATATGCCCAATTTCACAAGTAGAGGGCTATTGAATGAGAGTTGTGTATCTATTTCTTTGTATTAGACAAACAAAATAAGATCTTTATCAATTTTCCTACAACTATATAGAATTGTATTCTTGTGTGTTGTTTCTTATATGTTCATGATTATCACACTATCTAGAATAATATAGCACCCACTTAGGATTATTTACATGTTCTATTCTAATGCACAGACATGGAGTAATTGTTAGCTTGTTTTGTTAGGTTAAATTTAGATCAATGATTATGCACACACCATAGTCAGTGAGGATTTGTTAATGTAAACAACCATGTTGGTTAAGAGGATTTGTTAATGTAAACAACCATGTTGGTTAAGTATATGTGTCCATTGTTATACTACCACTATAATGCACATAACATTGAGTCTGTTGCCAAAAGAAATCCGGTTCTGGCAACATATGGGTCTATACGTCACCTTGTGGTGTTAGATTAATGATTCATTTTCTTCTCAAATAAATGTCTTCTTCCTCCTCTCCCAAACCTAGGATAGAGTACTACGAACCCTGGGACGAAGAACAAAAAATCATCATATGTTTCTTTTTTTCTCCTAACCACCTCAATTAGAGCTTGACATAACTTGCCTACCAAGGTAAATAAGTTTTTTAATGTTACACAATTCATGTTTTGAGTTCTTTCTACTCTAATCCCACTAACGAGTTACATGTAGTAGACAATTTGGGTGTAGTTACAAAGAAGTTAGTTGTTGGTTTGGTATACCATACACTACCTTAAGAGGAATATACTTCATGGAGTCTAAAGAGTCCTCTCTCTATTCTACATGTAGACACCTTTGTAGCACCTTCATCCTTTATTATATCTAAATTAATTGTTGCTCTAGTAACCACAACTCTCTGTGTAGTCTCCTACCCCAAAAATGTAGTAAGAGTACACCTCTAGTCATGGATTAACCCATTATCATGATAATTCATATTCTACTCACCTAGGTTCACCTATATCACAACCTAATAGATCGATGGTTGTACATTCAAAACCCCCTCTGGACCTTCTAGATTGAACCAACCAAGTGAATGATTTCTTGATCACCTACATCAAGAACACTCTTCAAGTGTGCTCTTCATTGTTGGGAGAAATTGACCTCATGCCCTACCACTTCGTCATAATTAAAAGATAAGTTTGGGAAAAAATAGAGAAAAATTTCCCAACCAGCTATGAGCATCCCCATGCTCATCAATAGTGACGGAGACTAGGTGAACCCTTGAAATATTTGATCAAAGATTAAGAAAAGGTTTTAAATGAATTCAAGTTGATTTTATAGAAGATCATTTCATTCAATGGTTACTATCAAATCCTTCCCTCGAGTTGTTCATATCAGAGAATAAGGTAAGAATCCACTCACATATCAAGGTGTTTCAAGTAAATTTCATAGTTATTTGATAGAGAAATAAACTCCTTCACTCTTGCAAATGTTCAAGCTTTAGTCCTCGAACAATAGATGCATACATCTACAATTCATCCAAATTGAGTTGTTTATAAACCTCAAGAAATATTGTGTTTCCATTGTTGGTAGAACCATCTACCCTAAGAGTGCCCATTGAAAAATGTGAACACTATATGTGCAACCCCATGCCAAACTAATGAAATCCTTGTCTATTAAAGAATCCAAAAAACTACTCTTTATCCATAATTCATGGAGATACAACCATCATAACTATAAGAACTCACTTGTATAATATACATGCTTAATCAACAT
>JASDQU010322909.1:0-13019 GCA_032191745.1 Picea mariana | reverse complement strand
GATGAATGGAAGAATGACAAAAAAGTGTGGACTCTCATTCAAAGGTTGCAGCAGGATTCCAGTGCATTAGATACATTTACATGGAAAAATGATTCACTATGGTACAAAGATCGCTTATATTTATGTAAGAACTCCCAACTCAAACAAAAGGTACTATTGGAATTGCACACCTCTCCAATAGGAGGGCACTTGGGATTTTTGAAAACCTACCATAGAGTCAAGAAAGATTTTTTTTGGGATGGACTTAAAACTTATGTTCAAAGGTTTGTGGCATAATGTTTCATTTTCCAACAAAATAAAGTGGAAACAATTAAGACCCTAGGTCTTTTACAACCATTATCCATCCCAAGTTAGCGTTGGGAGGAGGTTTCCATGGATTTCATCATAGGGTTACCAAAGTCTGAAGGAAAGAGTGTAATCATGGTGATTGTTGATAGACTGACCAAGTACACACACTTTTGTGCACTCTCTCATCCCTTCAAAGCTGGTACAGTTGCCAGTGCATTCATGGAGATAGTTCAAAAGCTACATGGCAGCCCAAATATTATTGTAAGTGATAGAGATCCCATCTTCACTGGACATTTTTGGATAGAATTATTTTCTTGTTTGGGTACTCAATTGGCTCATAGCTCATCCTATCATTCTCAATTTGATGGACAAACCGATATAGTGAACAAATGTATGGAAGGCTACCTTCGTAGCTTTGTCTCTGATAAACAAACACAATGGTTCAAATGGTTACCCTTGGAAGAATGGTGATATAACACTTCCTTTCATACTGCAACAAAAATGACACCATTTGTGGCACTTTATGGATACCACCCTCCTTCCATCACTTCTTCTCTAAAAGAAAAATCTAAGGTTCAAGCAGTGGAAGATGACATCGAGAATCAACAACAAGTTCTCCAAATATTAAAGGACAACCTGACCATGGCACAGAATCACATGAAACAACAAGCAGATCAACATCGTAGTGAAAGAAGTTTTGAAGTAGGGGATTGGGTGTTCTTAAGACTACAACCATACAAACAGATGTCCCTCAGGCAAGCCAATAAGGAAAATAAATTACCACCAAAGTACTATGGCCCTTATAATGTGTTGCAAAAGATTGGTACTATGGCATACAAATTGGAGTTACCTTCATCTTCACGAGTCCACCCAATTTTCCATGTTTCATGCTTAAAGAAGGTTATAGGCAACAAGATCCTAGTTCAAACTATAAAGCTAGAACTTGATGAGGAAGGAAAAATCATATTGGAGCCTGAAGCCATCACTGACACAAGAGTTTGCCAGCTGAGGAATAGATCCATTTTAGAGTATCTCATTAAATGGAGGAAACTACCGGCTGAAGATTCCACTTGGGAAGATGAGTCTTTTATACAGAAGCATCCAGAGTTACTCAAGTGTTGCAAACAACACTTGTCTCAAGGGGAGGGGCATGTTAAGCCCTAATATTGGCTCATTACCCCTTAATTGGGGCATATTATATTAGTAATGTTATTTTATTTATGTCGGCTTTAGGCCATTAGTACCTCCTAGTCTCCTATATATACCAAGGAGACATTTTCATTTTGAATCATCTTGTACTTTAACATTTAAGTGGGGTAAAAGGAGGTTGCCCCCTCGAAGAGGATTATTATCTTAAATTATCTCTTTTTCAAGGCGTTGAGTACTTTTTCTAAGGTTTTTCTATGCTATATTGATATTTGGTTCTTAACACACTAACTTCCAACTATATCAAACTTGGATTTCATATCCAATCTCTTATCATATTGTAGGGATGTACATATGCCTCCTTCTCTAGTTGCATAGAATTAATTAAAAGCACTTAATACTACTTTTAATTTACTAACATAATTTCAAGTGATACTTCCACCCCCTAGAAATGTCACTCATGGCTCTATGCCACTTGAGATGGATTATTCTCAAGCACCATCTCTTTTGCATTCAAAACCATGCATAGAACCATTTTCTTCTTCATGGTTCTTTATTGACTCTCTACAGAGATTCATTTCACTTTTAAGTCTTTCTTGGCTTTCACATCTCCATTCTATTGTGGAAATATATTAAATACCTTTGGAATGCATCAATAATATCTACTAATATTATTTCTTTCCCATTATCTTGATATCTACCTCATGATTTCTTCTTCCATTATCCTAGGATGTTCATGGACTTGCAACTACATATTATGCTGATATTAATTTTCAGCATTCCACTATTATTTGGATCCCTCCAATCCAACTCCTACATGACCCAATTATATTTCCAGTCATGTTTTCGGAGTAACCATGGATATTTAACACCAACTTCCTTCTTGAGGTACTTGATTTATCCCTTCCTTATCTGATCATATCAACACTTGGATTTTCTTGTTGGCTATTACTTTCCCCTGTCTTGACCGATCTTATTTCAACCTGCCTTGCACAATCCACTTCTATAATGCCATATCGATTTCCTTCTTACCATTATTCCACTGCACACTCTAATAATCATAAGGGAAGCATTACTCTATAATTGCATAGCTAATCCCTGGATAGGATGTACTCTTTATCCATATATGCATTAGGCCTCTTTCTTTATCTGATTACTATCATTCTGATAGCCAATTCCTTTTATAATAGATCTGACTCCAATGCATTACTTAATTTGTATATTGGTTTCTTTGGGAGTGTTCACTAATTCATTCAATACATGATCTATTCCTCTTTCCATATTCCATTTATTACTTGACTAACATGAGAGGACTTCCTATAGTGGCTTCCCAAGACTTTATGGCTGCACTCAGATTCATACCTTGACATTTTGAGGTCTTGGATTTTGATCATATTATGAAATATTTTTGTCATAACACTCTTTACCTAAGTAGCTCTGCTTATTTTTAACTAAGTTTCAGCCTTCTCACCTATTAAGAACTAAAAGTTTTTAACTCTGCAAAAATGTGCATCCAACAAAATTTGTTAGACTAAATAATTCAACAAATTTATGAAATTATGTACAATTCTGTTCCAACAATGCATCATAACTATTTCTTCTGATTTCCTAAGAATTTAATTCCTGGATCAATTTTATGGTTGAATATTTATATTCTACTATCCAACGCCTTCTCCCATGCTCAATTCTGATTCTTGAGCAGAAAGTTATGGTTATTTGAAAATTGCCCATTAATTTTTCTGTTCACACTTCAACTTGGCACAACTGTGCGCTGTAATTATGCATTTTTGCACCTACTCCTTTGAATTTTTCATATGATATCAATTGGGTTTCTTCATATACATATTTTGGACATTTTTTCCAAGTTTCACCTCTTTCTGGGTTTTGGGCTGCTAGCTATAGCCTGTTGAAGTTCTAAGCCAATTTGTGTTTTTGGTCTGGAATGCTAGAAGTGCCTTCTTTTCCATCTTAAAATTTTTTAGCGTGCCCTGAAATTTTATTCAGCCCTAGGAATGTATTATATGTTTCAATATCTTACCATTGACTTCTCCTATGCCTCAATATAATTCCGGAGCAGAAAGTTATGTATCTTCAAAGTTAGCTGGGTCTTAAAATTTACCCTCCATTGTTTGTCCTGTAACTTTCTCATAAAAGCTTTGTTTGACGAACGATTTACACCATTAGAAAGATCTCTCCACTATATTTTATTTGAGTTGTAAAGACAAAGTATACCACCTTTTTACACTCTTTTCTTGTGGTTTTTTAGTAGCTAAAATTGTTGTTAAGGACCTCAAAAAAACGCTGCAAAAAGATGACGTTCAAACAGTGTAAAATGTCGCAGAAATTCGTTGTTTTTTTGTTGTTGTTCACCATCCAAATGAATTTGTGCACAAATTTGAACCTGTACACACATATTTAGCATTCTCAACAACACCACAAGGTAATTCATGCTTTGTGCACCTATAACCATTGTGCATCACTTCTATGTCATGCCAATAACTAGCGCGCACTACTTTTGTGTCGCGCACCAATATCCACTGCACAAAATTTTGGTTTTCGCACTAATACTTGTTGCGTGCAATTTATTTTTTGTGTTGTGTACCATTCATGTGTCATGCACTAATATTACACACACATTTCACTCTACGCGTTTCATCATGCCAAATTTTAGTACGACCCCACCGCACAACAATACTCTACGCACACCATTAACTAAATTGTCATGTGACAACATATACCCACATTGCGCGCACACCAACAAAATCCCTCTACGCTCTACCAATACTGTGCACACCACATGTGGCATTATTATGCATGTGAACACCATGCACCAATATTACACATGTGCCACTCAATCCACACTGCGTAATGCTAAATTTAGTGCGCGCTCCGCATGCCAATATGTTTTCGTGCAACGCCAAATTTTAGTGCACGCACCCACATGCCAATATTTTTCCACGCAACGCCAAGTTTTAGCATGCGTGCCTGCATGCCAATATTTTTCTGCGTGGTGCCAAATTTTCGTGTGCATACTTGCACATCAATGTTTTTCTGTGTAGAACCAAATTTTAGTGCACGCGCCCGCATGCCAATATTTTTCCACGCAGTGCCAAATTTTAGCGCGTGTACCCACACACCAATATGTTTCTGTACAACACCCAATTTTAGCGTGCGTACCCACACACCAATATTTTTTCGTGCAGTGCCAAATTTCAGCGTGCGTACCCACACAACAATATTTTTCCACGCGGTGCCCAATTTTAGCATGCGTACCCACACGCCAATATTTTTCTATGCAGTGCCAAAATTTAGCGCACATACCCACATGCCAATATCTTTCCATATATCACAATATTTTTTGCTGCACATCATGCATTTTTAGTGCACCCACCTATGCACATTCATTTTTATGCGCATCAATTCCTCATGAATTCTGCTATAGAATTTGGGGCTTTTTGCTAAATTTTTCTCCATTTTTACTGTAGACATTCTACAACTATGAAATTTGTTCAATTTCACCTTGATAACACCAATTCAACCTTTGCAACAACAAATCACTGTGGTTTGACATTTCTGGAATGAATTTTTCCCAAACTCAATTCACGAATTGAGAATTTTAATTACTAATCTCACTCCAACTGTCATGGCTTCACTGTAACTTCAAATTCGACCAATTCCAGGTTTGAATTTGCTAGAAAAGATATTAAATCAATAATATCTCACCACTTGACCAAATTTCTCAATTTTCTCATGAATTTAATAATAGAAATTAGGGCTTTTCCCAATTCCACGTCGTTTCTTCTAAATTTTACCATGGACGCTCAGTAACATGAAATTTGGCCACTTTGAAATCAATCCTCCATGAAATTTCACTTCAAATCAACTTGCTTGGCCCATCTAGGCTCAGTGTTGAAAACTAAAGCTCTGATACGATATTGTAACATCCCTAACCACCTAGGTTGGTCCATGCTACTCCAGAAAATGATTGCACTCTCTGATACCATACTGTAATATACCCAACATCCAACTGAGTTATGCCACAATTTTTTTTCGAATTGCATGCAATTAAAACATATACACAAAGAACGTTTGTGGAACTTTATATATATAATATAAACATACAAATACATTCTGTAAATGCACAGATTATACTGAAATAACAATAAACATATACATGCAACATATACAGGAAATACCATAAATAAAAAGACAGTTATATACCACCCATAGGATAAACCCATAAAAATAAACACATAAATAATAATGCAGCATGTAATCACTACTACATATGACCAATGCCACGATTTTTCATTGCTATTGCCACACATATCCGTCGCACTTTCCAGTAAAGCAAAGACTATTTTTCGTGGAACCTTTTTCATCGCTATATCCACGCACCAGGTATTCGTTGAAAAAATGACGACATAAGGCCACCACGTGTCATCATCTTAAAGATAGGTTTACCTTAATAATCATGGAAATAATGACGAAACATCATTGCAATAGGGCACATAGGTAGAACCCATATAAGTTACAATCAACCAATTTGATTGCGCTAGTATTGGAGTGAGAATTGCAACAATGTCCAAAAGTTTCAAAATCTAGGTAATGGTCATGTAGTAATACTAGCATACCCATGAAATGGTGGAAGGGAATTTCGAACAAAATCCAGGGTATATATGTTGGAAAAGAATGGATTTTTTTTTTAAATTACAGTGGGTGGTTTGTATACTATTGAATAATCTTGTTCAGACCAAGTTTCCAATCTGACTTGAGAGGGAGTAGAATGTGGAATACTGAAGTGTAAGTGCAAGAAGTGGGAGGCCTCAAAAATAACTAATCCCCCTATATCTATGAAATTTCCTTCTCTTGTAGATGAGAGAGGAACCATCCAAAAAAATATCCAAGAATATCTTAAGACCCATAATATGTTCCATGAAACATCACCTCAAAAACCCTTAAATCATGCTAAATTTGTCCAGAAGATTACACCTAGTTTTCGTGGGTCTAATCCTCATCCATGAACAAGAAATTCAGTCAATATAAAGTTCCCAACATGTGCATGAAAAGATATCTTGAAAAGAAGAAAGAAACTCCAAGTAGTGCACCATAATTATATTGTATTAAAATAGATAAAAGAATACATAGATGCATTTCTATTATCTATAACCTACTTAAGAATAATATTTTTCCAGAGAAGAAATTTGGTTATGCCTTGCATCGTCTAAATTCACATTATTGATTCAATCAAAAGCATGCTATGCAGTTCTATACTTTATAACTAATATGTTGTTGATTTAATGGGCCATCATTCTTCATTTAATGACAATGAAGTCTACAAACAAATGTAATCCAATGAGGAAGTCAATACCTTCATTGATGAGGCAACCTACACCATATATTCCTATAGGATGAAACTAGACAAATTCAAGATCCTGAAAAAAAGGAAAATGCTTTAAGTCAAGCCAAAAATGGTATATTCAATATTTATCATCTTTTCATCACAAGTATTTAAAATTAAAAACATAATCATTTACCTTTAGAGGCATTCTGACACGCACAACAATAACACTTCCATCTCTAGTGCAATGAGATGAAGTCACAGAGAAATAAGCACGACCATAGCCTTGCAAAGATAGTTTTCCATACTATAAGATGTGTCGGTTTTCCTGACTATGATACTTTTGAACTCTATTAATGTAAAAGGAATAATTCCTAGATGTAATCTGTACTTTACTTAATACAATGGGACTCCATTACAAGGCTACTCATTTTTACTTTGTTATGGTCTATCTTGATGATGTTTAAATTTTTGTGATATTTGTGCATACGTATTTTTTCGTTTGCTTAGATGCATCTGATTAAAGGTTAACAAATGGATTGTACATTCCCACTATGTTACATTACTCTACAACTTAATTACTTGGAAACTATCAAACATGGCTCGTGTGAGACCTCCTTCCTTCGAAAGGTTGGATACATCTCTATACTATACTATCGGGGACCTTTTTTTTACAGATTTTGTGGACCTTGGATCTATAAACAAGCCATCAACATGGTTTTGATTGTCATGACCTTGAAAAATGTTGAGTAGCAGAGATGTAGTGGAGGCCATCAAAAGATGAGCCTCAATATTATCTGTAATTGTAGGTACATGGGTATGTGTTCCAAGAAAGTGCATATGTAGGTGAGGTTTTAGCAATATATAAGTATAAGCACTTGTTTGTGTGTTTACATGAGACTTTTTGGAAAAAATTTCAAGAAAATCTACATGAATAGTTGGAAATATTTGTAGAAGCAATATTATCATTTTTTTCATAGCTAATAATTGGGTGGATTGGTACTAATCTGTTAAATATCTCATTGTATGACCATAATTTGACCCCAAGTGATTCAATTTTGGTTAAACGTCTTCGTTGAATGTTATTATTTGGAATTCATGGTGGAATGTGATCAATCTTTGACCAAAGTACTAGAATATTTCAAGCAAGGACCACACATAAGATTGATTGAGTAAATGCATGTGCGATTGAAGATGGTAATGGTGGAACAAGGTATTCTCCCAAGCCTCATTTATATGGAAGTGTAACCCCAACATGGGAGGTTAAAGGACTTGATGGAGGATTTGGAAGTTCAAGTTTCTTGAAATATTGACAATGGTGGATTCAAATAATGTTGAAATTGAACAACGAACACGACATTTAAATTTCACAAAGATTAGAAAAATATGGTGTCAGAGAGAGCATAGAGTTAAGAAGAATATGTGATTGAGTAAATTATATTCAAGTATTATAATAATAGGTCCAAAAATTGATTCTTGGGTATCTAAACACTTAGCACTTCATGATGGGATAGTAGGAAAAATGATCGGGTTGTCTATGATAGACACATTTCTCATAGGCTCAAGAAAAATCTTAAAATTAGTTTTTTCCCTTGTATGCCCAACTTCACTTATGGGGTTAGGAATAACTATAGGAGATATACTTCCATCAAAATCTAGAATTTTATCTTGAAAATAATTCTTTAGCACTTACTCAACAAGAGATGTTTATTATTCCTTTTCATTGCGAACAACCACATACAACCCTTATTTGAAAAAAATCACCCAAATCATTTGTAGGGAATCCCACCTCCTATGACACCATAGATGTGGATTGTTCTAGGAAAAATTGTTCATATAAATATCTCTCATATGCATTTGTAACATGAAGTATGGTTCTCATCGTTTTCCAAGGAATGCTCTAGGGTCAAGCGACAAGGTACAAGATCATAGAAATTTCCTTAGGGATGCATGGTCCATTCATGACAATCATTTTTATAGTGTTGATTAAACAATGAATGAAAAGAGGGATTTTTAATAACAAATATGACACACATACATTGTATATACAATGTAGAACCTAAAAGAAAAATGAATAAAGGTTTATGCAAACTTGAAACTTGTGTCAAGCTATTTGTGTACTTTGAAAGAAAAATAGGGTTTATGGTTTACATGATGAATTGATGATGGAAACAAGTGGGTGTGTGGGTCAAATTTTAGTCTAGAAACCCTCCCATATCATTAAGGTATGAAAATAGTCTATCCATGTAAAATTTCAGTGCATACAGAAACAATTTGAAAAAATTTCAAAGTTGGCCCCATTCACAAGTCACCATTGCCCATGTCTAGACCTAGTACAATGTTTGCTCATTGCTCCTTATAAAAAATGGATAATGATCCCCTCCCACATCTATAAGGAATACAAAGATTTCAAAAAAATTATGGACACCTTTCTCCTAGCATCAGGGGGTGGATGGGTCATATCAAAAATGGAAAATCTCAAGTATTTATTTTAACACCCATAGAAGCATCCAAACCAACATCCTTTGAATCATAGGGATTAGTAGGGGTTAAGGGATTAGCATTAGGGTTATGTTAAAGAAGGATATGAAGGTTCCTCATTTGGTGTTGTATGTTATAGGATTTTGGTTTAAGGGTTATAACAACTTTTGGTTAAGGGTTATATGTATTGGTGTTGATAAGAGTTAGGGGTTAAGAGTTGTAAGAGTTAGGCACTGATATATGTTAGAAATTGGGGGTTGAAGGGGTTAGTTTTTTGGGTGTATATGGACTACAATATTTCAATAATATGGGTTACATGGCATGCATTTTGTGTTATAAGGATCAATGGTGATAAGCTTCACAGGTTTGGGGATTGGGGGTTATAGTGGATAAAGGTTAAACATTAAGCATGGTTATAATGGTTATAGTGGTATAAGATTATAAGGTATTAAGTTAGTGGTTTTAGGGGTTTGGGGTTATATGAATTAGGGGATATAATCTTCAATGATTTAAGAGTCTTAGGGTTATAAGGCTAGGGATTAGGAATCATAAATGTCAGATGTTCAAAGCATTAGGTATTATGAGTGTGAGGATTTATAGATGTTATATGATTATATTTGATAGAGGTTCTAAGGGATAGTTTTTATAAGTTCATATGTGTTCTAGGATAATTATGTCATTTACAATTCCTTAAAGGTTTAAAGTTTTATGAGTCATATGGTTAGGGGTACTCATTCTGGATAATGGTTATTATAGGGTGAAAATTCATAGGGGTTATAAAAATTAGGAGTTATAGGTGTTATTAAAAGCAAGGGTAAGGGGATGTATGTCATGTTAGAGTTTAGGTGTTATAATTAAAAAGTTTAGGTTTTACAATTATAAAGTTTAGAGGCTAGAATAATAACGTTTATTAGTGTTAGTTGTCTAAGATTATAAAGGTTAAGGGATAGGTTTTGTATCATTATTTTTGGTGTTAATGGTTAAATAGGTTATGAGTTACAAAGGATTGTGGTTAGGAGTCATAGGGGGTAACTAAGGGTCATAGGAATTTAGGGTTGATACATTCTTAGGAGTTACGAGATAGATTTGATAGAGGTTCTAAGGGTTAGTGTTTATAAGTTCATATGTGTTCTAGGTTAATTATGTCATTTACAATTCCTTAAAGGTTTAAAGTTATAAGAGTCATATGGTTAGGGGTACTCATTGTGGATAATGGTTATTATAGGGTGAAACTTCACATGGGTTATAACAATTAGGAGTTATACGTGTTATTCAAAGTAAGGGTTAGGAGATGTATGTCATGTTGGAGTTTAGGTGTTAGAATTACAAAGTTTAGGTGTTACAATTATAAAGGTTAGAATAATAATGTTTATTGGCATTAGTTGTCTAAGATTATAAAGGTTAAGAGATAGGTGTTATATCATTATTTTTGGTGTTAATGGTTAAATGGGTTATGAGTTACAAAGGATTATGGTTAGAAGTCATAGGGGGTAACTAAGGGTCATAGGAATTTATGGTTGATACATTCTTAGGAGTTATGAGATAGATTTGATAGAGGTCCTAAGGGTTAGTTTTTATAATTTCATATGTGTTCTAGGTTAATTATGTCATTTACAATTACTTAAAGGTTTAAAGTTATATGAGTCATATGGTTAGGGGTACTCATTGTGGTTACGGGTTATAAGGATTAAAAATACGGTGTTATATGTTAGAGTGTTCAGTTTTAAGGATTGTAAGAACTATGAGTTAAGGGTTATAAGGAGATTGAAATAAATGATAAGCAACCACTCGAAGTTGGGTTTCCTACCCAAATTTATAATTTTTCTCCTGAGAGACAGAGGAGGGGGGTGCAGAGATATATATATTATAGAATAAAAAATGTCTCATGTGCATTACGTCATTTACCCTGCCTCTTTTTTTGTCCCATTATTCTTGTTCCTTGCAAGCATCCCTAAGGTCATAGGACACAAAATGAGTAATGATACCTTTGACATGGTATAACCGTACATTTTTTTCTATTTTCTTTCAAATCTTCCTTCTCCTTTTCCTCATCCAAATTTCCTAGAGGTGTGGGATGTAGTGAGAGTGTAGTATTGAATCTTAACCCGATCTGTTTGAGTTTGATTTTCCTCAAAGATTCCTTTTAAAATTGAGACCTATGCAGGGTAGCTTATAAATTATGAGGGGATTCTGGTTCTATCCTCTAAAGATTATAAATGGATTTATTTGTAGTTTGATAATGGAAAATAGAGCCTAATATTAAGAAGAAGGGAAGATTTGAGTTAACAGATGAAGCATATGTAACCGATTACTAAAGGTGATACATTATCTTATGTATGATCCAATAATTTGAAATGTGTAAACTTCCACATCAAGCATGACCATGCTAGAATCATGAGATCATTGGACTTAAAGAGGGATGATGATTTATAATTATACATAGATGTGTATAGTTGGAGGAGAATGAAAATTTTGAAGGTGCTAGGCCTCTTCCTACACACCACCATATCACCTCTTATTGGCAGTCTGTGTATTGATCCCTTTTAGTTTTAGGTTGTTAGTATTTTCAATTGCACGCGCCTTTCAATCTAGTCAAAGTTAAATTAATGTCTCTTGTTACTGTAGGGTTATAAAGCCTCATCCCAATTCCCATATGCCTCCAACTTTGTGATCTAATCATTTGGTGACAAGTGTAATGAAGGGTGATGACTAAGACTAGGGGTAACTTTCAATTCAAGGCTAGGAATGACTAGGCCCACATCAAGTGAAGGAAGAAAATTAAGAAGGTACATGTGTTGTCCCATTAAATTTCAACAAAAATGCATCCATTCATTGGGAACACTAAAAACCAAAAAATCGATGACTCCACTAAAGACTGATGAAAACTTAAAACTTGTGTCAACCAATTTGTGTACTTTGAAAGAAAATTAGGGTTTATGGTTTACATGATGAATTGATGATGGAAGAAAGTAGGTTTGTGAGTCAAATTCGAGTCCATAAACCCTCCCATATCGTTAAGGAATGCAAATAGTATATCCATGTCAAATTTCAATGCATACAGAAACAATTTGAAAAAATTTCAACGTTGGCTCCATTCACAGGTCATTGTTCCCTGTGTCTAGTCCTAGTACAATTTCCTTGTAGAATTTGAATAACACAAATTCAAAACTGAAAATTCAAGTCAAAAGAAGTGTAGTTGAATATAGCAAAAAGGAGAGGCATATTGTTTCAACGCAAAGCAAAACCAAAAATTTTCGATGTAGATACTATTTCAAATTTGGACGGAAATCCCACAGAAAGGAGAGGCATATCGAACAATTTTAGACAAATACTATTTCTAAATTGCTAAATCCAATTTCTGCAATTAAAATCTGCAATTTTGACGGATTTTCATTGAAAATGCTCATAAATGGTGCTTTTTTATATTTTGCAATGAAACCTAAGAACCTGACATCCACGTCGGCCATTACCAGAACAATGGCTTATATTATCAAATTAATGCCATAAGAACAACATGTTTCTTTGACAAAAGATTGGGATTGATCATATTTTATTCAAAAATGACAAAAAATTAAATTATGGTTGTCATTCATTGGCTTATACAAAAATATAAACATAAAAATGTAAATCCCTGGGATGACATACCTACATCATTGGTATGATTAGGCGCAGTCACGCAGAGCTCCTCTTGGTTTCGATAATAGTTCATTCTCTATTAAACAAGGGCAACCACGTGAAGGTGGAAGCTCTGATTATGCGCGCC
>JASDQU010322908.1:0-13019 GCA_032191745.1 Picea mariana | reverse complement strand
TATATATATATATATATATATATATATATATATATATATATATATATATCTTTTTCTTTTTGTTTTGTAAATCATTTGTAGAATAGAATATTATTTACAATATAATGCAACTAGAAGAAGAGGTCATAATCACCAAGTGATCCTATGGAACATAGGGTTATAACAGTGGCTCCACTTGGGGATGATGCTCTCCTTGTGAGGTGCCAAGAATCCAACTACCTGTTGCTTTAAATCTCCTTCCTCAATGCTTTTCCTACAACTTGATTTGTTTTATTTTGATTGTAAATCTGGTGACCCTGATCAGTGGCTTAGGTCCTTCTCTTTGGGCTTCAACCACTTGATTAAAAACACCCACACATAACATGAAAGTAAAAGTAAAAATGGTTTGTACAATGAGATGAGTGACTAAGATCTTTATTCTGGTGGAACATAATGTTTGAGCATCCTGTCATTGATAGTTCCTCCTGGCATTCTGTGTCCTTGAGTATGAATGCATTGTTTCCTCTAAATGCTTGGATGATGAAAGGGCCTTTCCACAAATTGTCTAACTTTCCATGATTTCCCTTGTCTTAATTTCTAGAATCCCATTTCAATACTACATCACCTAAATTGAAATCATCCTCATTGGTTCTTTTGTCATAAATATTCTTGATGCTCTCTTGGATTACCTGAGTTTGGTTATACACCTCCTCTCTGGACTGTTGGAGTTGGATCATCTGATTTATCCTCCTTTAGGTATCATTAGGCATTGCCTGTACTTCTTGCAATAACTTCATAACAGGAACACCCAAAGAGGTGGGGAAAACAAGATCAATTTTGTATACTATATGGTATGGGGACATACCAATTGATCTTTTTATGGTAAGTCTATCAGCCCAGAGTGCATGAACCAACTTGTTATGCCATGATTTATTATTTTCTTGCAACATATTCTTTATGATATTTACCAAAATTTTATTTGAGGACTCAACTAACCCATTTCCCTGAGGGTAATAGGTCATGGAGTGCGCCAAAGTAATCTAGTACTTGCTACAAAATTCTATTATATTTTTTGATCTGAAAGCTGATGCATTATCAGTTATGATCTTCCTAGGACATCCAAAATGAGAGAGAATGTTATTTTCCAAGAATTTAATAATGACAGAGTCAGTGGCTTGCCTACAGGGTACAACTTCAATCCACTTTATGAAGTAGTCTATAGTTGTGAGGATCCACTAATGCTAACCTGAAGAGGGTAGATGAATCTCGCCAATAAAGTCCAAACCCCATTGCTGGAATGGAGCTTCCCCCGAAATAGGTTTCAAGGGCAAAGGCAAAAGTTTCCTTTTACCTTCAAAGACCTAGCACTTGTGACAGGAGGTTACCTTTTTATGAACGTCTGCAAACAAGGTGGGCCAGTAAAAACCATCTCTAAGGATTTTGTTAGTAGTAGTCTTCCAACTTAGATGCCCTCCACAATATCCTTCATGGAAATCCTACAATGCTTTGTCAGCTTTATCTTTTAATAAACAATTAAGTAAAATGCCTCCAACATCTTTCCAGTAAAGATTTCCATTCAGAATGCAATATTTCAATGCTTTTAGTTTTAAGAATCTATCCTTAGTCTTTGTCAGGCCAGGGGGAGCTTGTAAATTATGCAAGACAAAGATGAGGTGTACCATGGAGAATTTGAGAATACCTCTTTGACATGTGGAGTTGCCTACTCGCCCTATTCATCAACTGTGGCTAATAAATTTATATCTAAAGCATGAAAATTTGATTCAACCTTTAGTTTGGCCAAACCTTGACCCTTGATCAGTTTAGTTGGTTTGATTTCTATATCATATTCCAGAATCACAACAATCTATTTCCCTCTCCTACCATCTGGGTTATCCCGAGTCAAAATATCTTTTACCACTGCATTTGGAACATAAACAATGATATGAGAATGGAGAATATAAACTCTAAAATATTTAATTGCTTTTACCAAGGCAAAAGCCTGTTTCTCCATTATGTTCTAGTTCAGTGCAACATCTCTTAATGACTTGTTGAAAAAGGCTATGGGTTGTTCATGGCCTTCACTATTTTTCTGCAAAAGGACCACTGCAATGGTGTGTTCAGATGCAAAAGAGAATAAATAGAAATATTTAGTGTAATTTGGACTGATTAATACAAGGGCTTGTGTAAGTGCATGTTTTACTTGCTCAAATGATTGTTTAAACTCTGTGTTCAACTTTATTTTTGTATCTTTTTTAAGCATATTTGTAATATTCCTAAGGAGTTATACCAAATTGGGTATGAATCTTCTCAGAAAATTTATTTTTCCTATGAAGGATTGTAATTCCTTGATGTTTCTAGGATGTTATAACTTTTGGATGGCCACAATTCTGTTGGGATCTATCTTGATTCCATCTTTAGATATTATATGCCCTAGCATCTTTCCTTCTTCTAAACCAAAAAAAGTTTTCTTGGGATTTAATGAGATCCCAAACTTTCTGCACTTTTCAAACACTTGTCTGAGGTGTTGTAAATGTTCCTCATCTGATTTTTAGTAGACAGTAACATCATCCAAGTATATGACTATAAATATACCAAGCTCATCTCCAAAGGCAATTTCCATTGCTCTTTGGAAAGTAGCACCAATATTCATCAAACCATAGGGCATTTTCACATACATGAAGGTGCCCTAGGGTGTAGTGAATGTTGTCTTTTCTTGGTCATTCGGGTGGACAAGAACTTGGTTATAGCCAGAAAAAACATCTAGCAAAGAGATCCTACTAGCTCCAACTACTTTCTGTAAGATGTGATCCATTTTAGGCAGAGGGTAGTTGTCTTTGAGGGAGACTTTGTTGAGATTCTGGAAATCAATGCAGAGCCTCATTTCTCCAGTTTTATTTCTAGTAGGAACAAGATTAGAAACCCATTTTGAAAATCTTAAAGAAACTATTATTTTTGCATCATACATCTTCTTTATCTCTTTTTCTATCAGAGGCATTAACTTTGGATTAATTCTCCTAAGTTTATGTCTGAAAGGCTTATGTTCTTCCTTTATAGGGATTCTATGTTGTATGATACTAGTGTCATAAGACTTCAGATCCTCATAACCCCAAGCAAAGACGTCTAAAAATTCCTTTAATAGTTCAATATATTTCTGTTTTTGCTCTAGAGGTAAAGATTTGGATAGCTTGATCATTTTTGGTTTTTCATATGTTCCTATATTTCATTCTTCTACCTCTTTCCCAGTAGGTTCTATTTTTGGCTTTTCTGCTACATCGTTGAAATCAAACAGCTCTTCTAAAGGAACCAACCCTCTAGGTAAAATATTATTCTTGAGTTGCAAAATATATGAGTCCTCATCCTTTTCGTTTATTTCATTTGAATCTATTTTATTTACACTATCATTTTCTAAGTTTGATTTATTTACACTATCATCATCGTTATCTAAATCAATATGTGTACACTCAAAATCATTTTTAGACTACAGGAAATCTTCAATTTGTTCATCGTTGCCAAATACTTGCCAGTACCTGATGTTCTCTAGGATGGTCAGCCTGCATTTCACCTCTACAGTGTATTGGCGATTTGGATGGAAAGGCATTTTACATTTGGTTGTCGAAGTAAACAGTCCATCTGTAACTATATTTTGGCCTCTGGGCATTACCTGCAAGTCAATTTCAGTGAAACATTGTAGAAAATCCAAAACAACATTTCTATAAGCTATGAGTCTAGGATGTTTTGTAGAATACTCACCTTTAATTTGTTTAACAACCAGTTCAGAGTCACCTCTTACCATAATCCTTTTGGCACCATGTTTCTTCAACAACTCCAGGTTGAGCATCAATGCTTCATACTCAACTATGCTATTGGTGCAATGAAAATTTAATTTGTAAGAGTGACTTTCTGAATACATTGTTTTATGATTATGTATCCACACCCTAGCTCCAACTCCTTCTTTACTGACTGCTCCATCGAAATCCATACTCCAGAGAGGTTCTAGTGTTTCAATAGTTTCTATTTTACTTTCCTTAGTGATTACTTGATTTTCCTCCAGGCTAGATGCATCATCCTCTAATTGTGCAATTTGATTACCCAAGTCACCATCATTATATAAAATGAAGGAGTCCAGGTCAGAGTGAAAAGAGTACAAAGGATAGTTATGCGGCTTCTCTTGATTGTTGACCATGTACTTCATCAAAGTATCTCTGTACAATCTTCTCTGTTGTCCAAATACAGGTATGGTGGCATAAGACATATCTAACTGCAAAGTTCCCTTTAACTTAACACCCCATGACCTAGATAATAACATACCATATTTAGGAGGAATTTTTGCAACCCCAATATCCATGACCATGCTCTTAGATGGGATCTGTGCCAGGGTAATACACAGATCTTTAATCAGACCTATGCATTTAACCTTGCTAGAGTCAAAGGAGCATAAGTCCTTGTAAGGACTAGTGATGTCAAGCTCCAGATTCTGCATCACATCCTTGGGCATGAGATTGTGAGGAGCACCGAAATCCAGCATAGCATTGTGTAATGTTTTGTCATGAATATTCAGACTGATATAGAAGGGAGGAACATAACCATTGCCAGTTTGTCCCTCAACCTAAGGACCAAAAAGTATCTCGGGATGATCATATGCAACATTTATAGTATCTGTACGTACTATTGGCTCAATGTTTAATGCTTTTGTGCCTATTTCTGGTTCAATGCTTAATGCTTTGATCACCTGTGATCTATAAGAATTTTTTCTCATTAGTTCTGACAGGGGAATAGGAATTTTCAATTTGGTTAATTCACATTCCAAGATGAAAGTAGTAGAAGTTATGCTTTGGCTTTGAGAATCAGGTTTATCAGCCATAGTTTTCCGTGCAGTAGTACTAGGCCAACTTGTGGATGCAACCTCATTCTGAGCTATTCTTGGTGAAGATTCAGGAGTCTTCTTTGCAGGGGTCTTTGCATTCTTCTTTTTAGGGACTTTCTTAGGAGTAGTATCTGAGGGTTTCTTTGCTTCAAAAGATTTCTTAGTTTGGTTGTCGTTAGACTTCTTGCTTCTTAAATTGTATTGTCTGTGGACTTCCATTATGGAATTTTCGAAGGCCTGTTGTTCAGATTCTTCCTCTTCCTCATTTACCTCTTTCTGTGAAAGTAGAAACATGTCCTATTCTTCCTGAGTGAGAAAAATAAAATCGTTGTCATTAACCCCCATAAGGTTTATGTGAATGTCATCCAGCTCCTCAATTATCTCCTCCCCTTCATCAGCGTAGTTTTCTTGAAGAGGTGGCCTAATTTTCTGATCAAGACCTCTCTGTTCCCTTTGGTCTATGGGATCTCTCTGTCTGATCTGGGGAGGGTTCCTTCTAAAATTTGGGTTTCGAATCTAGGGAGCAGGCTGATTCTCTCTGGGAGGGTTCCTATCATCGATCTTGAGCCTTTCCATTAAAATTCCCATAGTTCTGACTAAGGAGTCAATCCTAGCATCTGAAGTAAAGGTAGAAGTAGTAAGTTCCTCCTTAATTGCAACTCTTCTTTCAGTTCTTTGTCTGTCTCTCCTAGCCAACAGATTGGCTTCACCACTTACTGCACTCTTCTGCATGTCTTCTAGAGTGTCTGAATTCCTCTCTCTTAGTTGGTAGGACATATCCACATCAAATCCATCAGGGAACTTGATTAAGGCCAAACCTTGAGGAGGCTTAATATTAGCAGGAATTGCATTATAGACATTATTGAAACGAAGTCAATAGTCTTGTATCGTTTCCCCTTGACTCCTTTTGATATTTTCATATTCTGATAAAATTTGAAGAGGTTTTTTCTTTACCTCCCATCTGTCAAGAAAAATTCGGTGGAAAGTAGCAATGTCAGTAATGTTAGCAACACGTAATGTTTTAAACCATTTTTTGACATCTCCATTTAGACTTTGTGCAAAAAGTCTCATTTGGACATCTTCCTCGTCAACTTCCTACAAATCAAAGTAATCATTCATTTTGTCAACATGTTTTTGTGCATTAAGAGTTACAGTACCATCAAACTGAGGAAGACTAGTTTGATAGTCTTGGGGCATGGTATGTAAAGGAGCAACTAACACCAAGGGAGCATATCTCGCTGCCATGATTGGTGGAGGAGGCTGAATGACAACTTGTGTGATTGGAGAAGTGACAAAAGATGTAGATGATGTAGGATTAGGAGGTATATTCTGAGTTACTTGAGGTTTGAGTGAAGCAACATCAATAGAAATGGCAGAAAGTTCAACTTACTATTGGAAATGAGCTTTATACAAAGCTTGATCAAGATTTTCTACTAGATCTTGTAATTTGTCAAACTCTTGAAGAAACCGTTGATCAAAATCCGTTCTAGGAGAAAGCCTTTCAGGGGTTTTAGGTTGGAGAAAGGTTTGATCTAATACTATTTCATCCACAAAACTATCAGACTTGGTTCTCAAAAGGTTGTGTTCAAAAGGTAAGTCAAAATCAATATCATGGATTGTGATAAGTTTCTCCGGAAGAGAATTTTCCTTGAGAAGAGGACTGCTACTCCCATCACCTTCTACTATGTTTCTTTTTCTGAGTACTTTTTTAGGATTATCTACAATTGTTACAGGTTCTGGATCAGGATGAGATCTAGTGTGAACTCTTTTAGGAGACAAAACTTTAATCTTTAAGAAATCTAAATTAATATATACAAACTTCAACAACCTCTGAACATTTATCTCTTAAAAGGTTGATCTTTAATTGTTCAGAAATAAAGTTTTCTTTATCAAGGGAAAAGAATTCGTAAGGATGGAAAGTTTGTTCAGTTCCCCAGTATGGTCGCCACTATGTTAGCACTCTGTAATTCCCATAGTTTGTTAAGGGAAGAATAAATTAACATAGGTAACTTACCAAAACCGCTTTCGAAACTGGGATCTAGCCCTGCCAGTTTCAGAGAGGGATCTCTCTATATGATTTGAATCTGTTTGAGTTTTGAATATTAGGCTAGTTAAATGAATCTGGGTTTGTTTTTTTTGTTTATAAAGATGGTTGAAAGTATTGGATTAAACATCCATGGGCTATGGGGTATGTTTTAAAGGTTAAGATCAGATTACATCTTTTAAAAATTTCTTCACAGGGTGAGATAGTAAAGATGTTGGATTGATTTAGAATTAAATGTGGTGAAAATATAGAACAGGTGAGAGATTCAATTAAGTAAAGAAGCAATCAAGAATTTCTTAACTTAAAATCAAAAGAATAACATGCAGATCGATAAAAAGCGAGAGACAGAGCACATGAGGCAAATAGTGTTCTTTAACTTCCTTTTAACAATTATAATTAGAAAACAAAATGATAACAGAGTAAGATGAACATTAACAGAGCAAGAATAACATCACCAACAACCAAACGCAAGAATCCTGTGAATCAATCTTTTTATTACTGGTCGATCTTCTCAAAAAGGTTACAGAGATAACTTCCTGGGTGCAAACATCAACCCTCAATACTTTGAAGTATGAAGCATTTATACAAAAATTACATCTGATTCTGTCATTAATGATCAGGATATTGTGGAAAGAAAATCTAACTAACTAGATTACATATTACAAAATAATAGGAATCCTAATGATTTTGTCGAATCCTTGGTGCTAATTCTGGGGAATGTTGTTGGTGATTCATCAACTTGACTTTGACTATCTTCCTGTTGACTTGGACATCCACATCATATCTACTCAATCAAAGCGCATAGGTCTTCCCATCTCTTTTGACTAGGGATGGAGACCTTGAGTATCCTTTTGTATGTTTCATCCATCTCTATGTATTTGGCAAAGGTTGGCTTTGTTATGAAGATGTACTTGATATCATATTGGATGCTCAAGTCCGACTGTAGAGTTTCCAAGAAATCCTTACTAGTGATGCTCCCTTGTATGCCTGCAAACTTGGAACCATCTTTAGCCACTATGAGTATCTTATGTTTGTAGTCTGACAGAGTAATCAATTTATCATTGATTACTAGAAAACCTGGAAGACCTTTCTTTTGCAGTGAGTCAACCTTGCTGAAAAACCTCTGAACTCCAATATCCATTATTTGAGCTTTCTCCTCAAGTTGCAACATTAATCCCTTTTTGGTCAAAACCTTCTTGACCTCCAGAATTGTTTCTGTCCTATCCTCAATTTGCAACACTTCCAACTCTTCTTTGGTTTTGGAATTCAGGAACCTGATAATTTCTGTGGCCTCTGTGGGCATTTCTCCCAATTCTCCCCTTATCCTATCAATGGCTTGTCTGGCTTTATGCACTAGCTCATGCTATTCAAACACAATTTGTATAAGGGTCCATATCTCTGTCATGGACTTACTTATGTCTATCCAGATGTTTTCTTTGGCTTCTGACAGTGTCTTAGACATGATAGTCTCCTTCTGCAACTGTTGTAGTTCTTTCTTGAGCCTCTGTGATTTGTGCATCTCAGTGTTGTAGCTAGCCTGAAATGTGGATTTCAGCTTCTGTAGGTTATTGATGTCATCCTGCAGTCTTTTGATTTCTTGTCCTTGTAGGGTCATATCCTCCATTGACTTTGCCAATTTTTCTGATGCATCTAGAGCTATCACTGGAGTGGTTGATGGAAGTTCTTTTGTTGTGGCCGCTACTACTGTTGTTGTTGTTGTGCTAATTCCTGTGAGGGGAACTACATTCAGTGGGATGACCTCCATTGGCACATTTTGTTCCTTCTCTTTGACTAACTTATCTAGCTTGGCCTCCATCTCCTTAATATGTGCATTCTGTTCCATGATTAGTTTCAACATTTCCTCCTTTTGGCCTTCAGTCTCAGCCATTTATTTTTCATGTGGATCTTCAGTGGTCAAGATATTCAGTTGTTTCCTGAAGGATGTTATATCAACATTCTTCTTTTTGAGGATTTTTTCTGTTGCATTGACATTGGATGGATCATATGCAATTTTCAATACCAGCTCCTCCAGAGATTTGATCTTGTTATCTTTTGTTAGGGAAGATATCTTCTCCAGCTTCAACTGAGACTAGACATTGTTTAAGGAGAACTGCAACTTTGCAGCAACCATGGAGGTATTTTCCAGTGTGGAGAAAATCATCTCACCAGTTTGTTTGTGCATATCCATCTGATCAGTTGGATGCACCTCTTTTACGTCAAACTCAAATGTTGACCTCTTGTAATCAGAAATATCCTTGGGATGAGGCACCTGTGCCTGCAAGAATACCATGTGCATCCTTCCCTTTTCTGTGTCAAAAGAAGAGAATAACCTATGTTGCACTGTCGATGTCTGCTTCCAGAATTGTGCATAGGTGTTGTTGGTCAACAACTCATTCTTATTTTTGATCAAATTATACTTCTCAAAGATGTTGAGCCCTGCAGACTCCTATGAAGATTTAGTTGACAGTGTGGTATCAGTCTGTTTCTTGGATCAGGAAGTGGACATAATTTGTTGGCTGCCTGAGAAAAGTGGTGAATGTTGTCCCTCCATTACTATGGTGGACTGAGTTTCTTCTTCTCTAGACCTGTCAGGAGTATGGCTAATCTTGGGCCTCTTTCTGTAGACCTGGAAATCCTCTGTTGAGACTTCTATAACTAAGGGAGAGACTTCTTTTCTGGGTCTCTTCTCTACTGGTACCTGTGGAGTTCTTGTTTGTGAAATGAGGGCAGGTGAAGCCTGTTGTTCAGTGTCTATCAGAGTGTTTTCCTCCCACTCTCTCTAGTTCATGAATTTCTCAACTTCTGGTTTAGGCACATGAGCATAGGGAGAAATCTTGTTCTTTAACCTGGTTTATGCAATGATGCCACATGGGTAATAGTGCCATGGAAAACTTTGACTGAACTTCATTCCCTTTAACAACTGGTTGGCTTCTTCTCTTGCAGCTTTGATGTTGCAGATGATAGGACCTATCTGACCTTTGATCTTGAGCTGTTGTTTCTTCTTGAAATCTACAAAATGAATATCATTTGAATTTATCATTTGTCTGATATATTCCAGAGTGAATATCCTGACAGGAAAATACTTTGGCAACTTGTAAGAGGGTAAGTCACATCCTTTATGATTTCTGTATGATTCTGGTAGAGGTACCAGTCCCCTGTTTTAGCTAGGTCTGACAGGTGTAGAATTCTATGAATTTGTTCATTTACCCTTGGTTCTATTCTTCCATTGAGCATGCATACCATTGTGTAACACTAGTTGTTCTGTTACCAAGGCTTAATCGCTCTGATACCAAATTGTAACGCTACTTTTTCTGTTACCAAGGCTTAATCGCTCTGATACCAAATTGTAACACCACTTTTTACATAACTCATACAAGCATTATATAATCCACATGCATTTAAGAAAGAAATACATTTAAGCTCTGAGTAAGCATAATAATTATTACTAACATAAATAATCCATGTCAATAACATTAATCCAAATGCACAGCAGAATACATGATAATTATAGTACACAGGGATACAGAAACGTAATTAGAACATCATTTGGTACTTATCTTTGAAACTTGTGGTAATTCCACCAACCATGTGCAGGCCTTCCACGAACCTCCCAGCCTTAGACCACGTTGCTCATCAAGATCAGCAGTGAGTCACCCCTGAGCTGGGACTAAGCTCCACCCCAAGGCAAGGAATCCTAGGCTAGGCTGAGGTTACAGGGAAAACACATAGTCACAAGGAAGGGATTCTCTCCTAGGAACCCCTCATACCCACTACCCACAGACTCTCCTTCCCCACATGCATGTTCCACCCCAGGAGTATACACCTTCTCTGCCACCTAGACAGTCCTTCGGCTGCTAACCTCCCTTGCCTTGGGTTTTTGCAACAGATCGGACCGGAAGTCTCAAAGTTCTGTGGCAACTACAGGATTCCTTCCAGGAGTTCTCTCCCTTCTCTGCGCACTCTCTCACCTAGAGAGAGTCACTCACAGGCCAAGAAACCTGTTCTTCCAATTCAACCACCTCTCTCACCTAGAGAGAGGGTTGTACAAACTGACCAACAAGCCATACGCAGTCTAGAACTGCGTGGCCACAACAACCAATGGGGAAAACAGACACGGGCTTTCCAACAGTCTCAACAATGACAGAATGGTCTCGCGGTTATGGTTTGGGGACAAAGATTCCACATCCAGGCTCAATCTGTTCAGGCAGAGGATGTCTCGGCTTTCCTGAATTAACATAGACTTTTCCCACTGTTTCAGAATGGCACGAGGTCTCTTCCCGGGTCGGATGAGGCATACCATTCAGAAGATACACCAGGGTATTCTTTCAGAGGTCAGACCGTTCACGTTCAGACGGTTGGGTAGAGTGGAGGAGGAACCCCCATCATGACTCAACTCAGCAATTTTATCTGCATGTGCTTGGGTTGACACTTGTCACCCGTGATGCTGTATGCTTCCATCAGCGTGCGTTCCTTCCACCATTTGGAAGTCACATGTCATTCCAAAAGAAATTAGGGTAAAAAAATAATATTCACATGTCTTTCGGAATAATATTAAAATATTATTCCGCAAGGCTTAAGCCCCTAGGCTTAGCACTTAGCCCCTTTTCCCACCTTCCAACCCCTAATTCCTTGCCCACTCTGTGGAAGCTCATTCCCCCATCACTCATTCATCGTGGTCAGTCTGCACGTAGTTGTGTTTATATTTTATTAATGTGTTGCATACATACAGGTACAAAATCAGGCCCTTGGCCTCCAACCCTTAGGCTCTCTGGCCTAACAATCACATAAACCCATCGGCTTATACAAACTTGGCTCACCAACCTATACCACATATTTACAATCCATTTCATACATCAGACTTACAAAGGGCTCAATCTTGGGGACACTACACATTGTATGGTAGAATTGGTTGATAAACTGTTTCAAGTTGAACTCAGATGAGTTCTTCCTCACTGTGGATGTCCAAGAGGTTACAGGTTGGGGTTACCATCTTGGTCCAATTTCTCCTGGGAGAAAGAAAACTTGTCTGCTTGGAAAAAGAGGAACAGGTACACCAATATTGAAGAATACCTGAACATACCTTCTGTAGAAAACTTGAACAACTGTTCATGGATGTTGTCAGCTAGAAACTGACTATAGTCAAACTGTGTAGTGGAATTTTCCTCAATAGAGAAAATTCATAGAAAACCCAGAATGGGCTCATCCACCCATTCATTAGAATAGTATCCTAGAAGGCAACATAGGGATGAGATGATCTGGTTGCCTTTAACTGAGAAGATGGAGGAATGATATGGGGGATTCTTCTTTGGTAATTGAGCATTTTTAGGTAGGAAAAGTTCAAATATTTGAGCTCTCTACGACAAAGAGAATTTCTGGTATAGCTCAGTCAATATTTCAATGGAGAAGGGGGAGGCAGAGTCATTTCTGGGTATTTGCAGTATCTGATCTATCATTTTAGGGGTGATGGTGAAAAGAGTTTCTCCAAACAAAGAGACAATGGCCCTTTGGTCGGGAAGATAGTGGGATTGACATTTTAGGGAAAATTCGAGAAAATTATATGTTTGGGGAAACATGTATAGTGGAAGATTGGACTCCTAGAGTTCGATCTCGTTGCTGTGATCCAGAAAAACATCCTTGAGCTAGAAGTGTAATTCAAAGAAGTCGAATTCACACTTTGGCTCTACAATTAAATAGTCTTTATCGGCCAGGGGGATATGATCCAGATCGACGGGAGGAGGGAGGAAAGGGTTTTCTATAGTCTCAGAGGATTTGGATTTGGGCGCCATCGTCAACTAATACCTGCAAACTGAAAAAATGTTAACTGTGTTTACCAGGCTTTAATGGCGGTCGTGGACCGGGAGCTTTGATTGCGGCTGTATTGAGAATGGGATATGATGGCATCGCCATTAAAGCAGAATGGTGGAAAAACGAGATTGATGAACAATGCAGAATGGTGGAAAAACGAAGTTTAATGGCTAAACAAGGTGTCCGCTATGGAGAAGATGTTGATTCAGACAGGTAACGGTAATGGTCGACTGCATTGATTATCTAACAGACATATCGAATGTGTCGTGGAGGGTAATGAATGGCCGATGGGTGGATGGAGATGTGACAACCAACAGGTGAGTGGAG
>JASDQU010322903.1:2682-13127 GCA_032191745.1 Picea mariana | reverse complement strand
AGGAAAGTTTTCTGGAACTCTTTCTCATCCTGAGAAATCCCTTCTTCCGATGCCATCTTCTTGTTGTGAGAAGCTCTCTTTCTCAATCCAATAAATGGATTCTCTGAAATAAGCTCGCCTTCACCACGCTGTAGCTTTTCCCTGGTTAACATGCAAAACTCAAATCCAAACGTCAACTAGCTCTGATACCACTTGATCCGTAGGATCTTTTAATGACTATGGTTGAGTTTTAAATTGCATGTGTTAATTAACCATTTTAACAAGATTAATGAAATAATGAGAAAAAGAGAGGAATTATGACAGCCATATACACATATGTAGATCTGAAATGAAGTAATAAACATCAAACCATAACAAGAGGATTGATAACGGAGTTCGGCACAACGTTGCCTACGTCTCCGGGCCTTTGTCTCTGTGGGGGAGGCTTCTTTATTTCTGTTCAAAATATCAAAAGTACATCGCAACAATGCCAATTGGATACAAGACTGATCTGGTCATGTTCTTCTAGATCTCTAGAACCCTGCAAAGAAAACAACACGCAAAACGGACATGCAGAGCTCCCAGAAATGGCCCGCAAGCGTCTGCTCCTCAATACCTTCCCTACATAAAAATGGATTTGGCTCGGCTTCCCTTCAGCATAAATCTGCTCTGAATGTCCTCCATGGCCTCAAACAAGCCTGGTTTTTATAGATCTGAATTTGGTTATCCATCCCCAACTTCCTCCCAAAATTTGGGCTCCAAAAATGCCTAATATCTCCCAAAAATGGATAAAATCCATTAATAACAGGCACAAAATCAATGAAAATCCAATACAATATATAAAAACCCACTTTTATATAAAAATATGGGTGCAGCCCCCTTTTGGTGCACTCCTGGTCATATGGGAGGCGGCCATGTGGCCAGGCACTCCACCGTTTGTGCGTTGGCCCCCCTGTCCTTGGCTCCTAGTCTTCGACGTGGGCATAGGACCATTGGTCTAACAAACTACCCCCCGCGCACCCTTTTTGGAATATGGTCTGGGTCATATGGAACCACCCGAGAACCAATGGTTAGGCCCTCTCCGCCAACTCCCGTGGTCGTGGTCATGTTGTAATGGTATTAAACCGTGGGCTGGGGCTAAGCCCCAGCCCTTTCCGCCTCCAACCGAACCTTGTATTAAATTCAAATATATTAAATGTCGTATAGTTAATAAGCACCAACAGTGGCCCAGGTGGTTAGCCCGGTCCTGCCAGTCCATAGCTTAGAGGAAGGTCGGGGCTTCGACCCCAGTGGAGACCATATAATTTTACACAAACCACGAGCCAACCACAGGGTGCCACGTGGTAGCCCATGACTGGGCCACGTGGCACCTCTCCAACCAATCAAAAACTACCACCTGTCAATCTCTGATTCGTCCATGTGCCTTCCACGTACTCTGCCACCTGTCACCGTACCTTCCCAGTCAATGCCACGTGTCTGCCACATCAGCATGTGCCACATGTCACCCTTACAGTGGTGACACGTGTCACCCTCTGACTGGTCCAACTATACCTGTCATACTCCCTGTCATCTACCACGTGTCATCACCAGAAACTTCCATGTCAGTTGTACGGCCGTACGGCCTGTACAGTCAGCCTGCCACGTGGCACTGTACGAACTGTACAGTCACCCATTGTTTTTGCCTATTTGGGTTTTCGGACAGAACGCGATATATTTCACATACGAAGCCCATTTGATGAAGTAAATATATGGTCGGAATCAGGAAGACGAGACGGACACAATGGCACTAGTTTCGTCAGATTTCGAGAACTTTTATTTTTTAGCCTTTTTTAGCCCTGTCAGGCTTCTGGATCCGATTCTGGATCATTGGCCTCCTTCATGGAGTGCCTTTTCCAAGAACCCATGTATCCCTGGCCTCGTTCGGGGAGTGCCTTTTTAAGGAACCCATGGTTTCCTGGCCTCCTTCAAGGAGTGCCAATTCTAGGAACCCATGTTTTCCTAGCCTCCTTCAGAGATTTCCTTTTCCAAGAACCCATGGATTAGTGACCCCCTTCAAGGACTGTCTTTTCTATGAATGCATGGTCCCATGGCATCCTTAAGGGAGTGCCTGTTTTGGTAACCAATTGTTCCCTATCCTTCTTTAGGGAGTGCCTTTTCCGGGAACCCATGGTTTCCTAGCCTCCTTTAGGGAGTATCTTTTCCAGGAACCCACAGTTCCCTGCCTCCTTCAGGAAGTACTTTTCGATAACCCATGGTTCCCTAGCCTCCTTTAGGGACTGTCTTTTTCGGGAACCCATGGTTCCTTGGCCTCCTTCAGGGAGTGCCTTTTATAGGAACCCATGGTTCCCTAGCCTCCTTTAGGGAGTGACTTTTCTAGGAACCCATGGTTCCCTAACCTCCTTTACAGAATGATCTTTCTGAGAACTCATGGTTCCTTGACCTCCTTAAAAGTGGAACCCAACATTTCATTGATGGACCATGTTTCCAAAAATGTTTCAGAACCATCATTTTCTATTAACAATGCCCTTGAGGGCGATGCAGATATCTAATTCAACAAAAAGTTAGTTACAAAATCATTCCAAGATTCAGGTTATTTATTGTAAAAAATACTTATGTTTTATACACGAACATGGGGCATCCCACCTCGTTTGTACACTTTTTTTGTTTGTATTAATGTAATATTTGTACAGGTAGTTCTCCCCTTCTTCCTCTAAAGGACCGTTCTTATTTTTTCCTTCGACAAATCTCTCTCTCTCTCTCTCTCTCTCTCTCTCTCTCTCTCTCTCTTCATACCAACAATAGTTTGCACCATAAAATAAACAATGATGTATTTTAGATATATGATTGCTCCGAACCTCACACATCAGGGGGAATCTATTATTGCCTAAAAAAATTTCACCAAGCAATACAAGTGATCACTAGAAAATTCATCAGTTCCATACATCAAGAATGAATACTCACAAGTATTGATAAATTTCACTCAACAAAACAAAACATTTAGGCAAGATAGATATAATGACTCATCACGACTTCCAAAAATAAAATTCACTCCATTTGCACGATCATCGTCACCTCACATAAAAGTATTAGTGCAAACAACTCATCAACGTAGGAACCCAAAACAAGTTTCGTATTATCGACATGATAATGCTATTGATCGACTCGATCGAGTGCGTTCATAGCACCAACTTCATACATTTTAGATCGGTTTGTAGAGCTGACTCCTTAATCTAAAAAAACCTAACTTCAAATCCATTCCATTGTTTGAAGGGATTTGATTCACATTCAAAAAATGTTAAGTTAAAGATCGGAGAGGAGATATTTAAGAAAGCTCATGGTACACACTCAAGGGGAGACACACAATGCAAAGTTATGCTAGTAAACTAAGATTCCAAGTATCCATATTTCTCTCAATTATACTCAGTATCCCATAGCTCATATTTCTTGGTGCATTAGACTTCTCATCATCTGAGAGATTCATGTATTATTTCATGCCACACCAATTGTATCAGAGAGAGAGAAGGAGAGACTTTGTTGGGAATGAAAAGAACCCTCCCAATGAATATAAGGGAAGAGCACATGTACTTCCATGACCTCTATGGTGTTATCAATCGAAGGCCTCGTCCATTGGTAGCTATTCTTTTTTTTCTCAATCAGTTCTTGGACCTTCTTATTTATGCATACAACTTCATGCAATTCTTCATATTTGCATTTTGTTTTGTTCTCTAACCATTCAATTCATTTTATGTGGTGTTAGTGGCCTACATTATCACTTAACTGGATGAAAAATTCTCACTCGTGTGACTAATTCAACTAAACATGGGGATTTACAAGAGGAAATTTACATGGAGCAACCTCTTGGTTTTTTGCAGGACTCTTCTCTTATATGTAGGCTTCGACATTCATTGTACAGTCTCAAGAAATATCCCTGATCTTGGTATGAGAATATGGACTATTTTCTTATCACTTCAGGGTTCCATCATTGTCATTCTTATCCTACTTGTTACACTAGAAGATAGGGCACTAACCTCTTGATTCTCGATATGTTAATGAATTTATTATCACATGGATTTCTTCATCCTTGATTCAGAATCTTCAACAAGCATTGATGGAACAATTCAATATGATAGATCTTGGACTTCTGCATTATTTTCTTGCTTTCCAGGTTCTTCAGCTTTAAGAAGGATTCTTCATTTTTCAACAAAAGTATGACCTTGACTTACTTCAACGCTTTGGAATGTGGTTGATTATAAGTCGGAACCTACTCCATTCTAGTCAGGTGTCACTCTTTCTAACGGTTATTCTTTCCCACGAGTTAATTCGTCATTGTATCGACAACTAGTTGGGAGTCTATTGTATTTGACTCATACATGTCCTGACATCTCCTTTTCAGTTGAGCTCGTATCTTGGTTCTCTTAGGAAGCTCATGAGAGTCACTAGAAGGAAACTACGAGCATTCTCAAGTATATTCGGGGCTCTACCAAGTTTGGAATTCAATACACCTCGGGTGCTTCTCAGCTTGAGAGTTTCACTGATTCTGATTAGGTTTGTTCCCTTGATGATCGCCACTTAAGGATTTGTTTATCGCCTTGGGTCTTCTCCTACTTCTTGGTATTGTAAAAGTCAATTAGCAATTGCATTATCATCTTCAATGGCTAAGTATCGTGTTGTTTTTCTTGATAGTCAAGAAGTCCTTTGGCTTTGACAACTATTGACAAAATTTGGAATTTCACACGATCATCTCAAAACTCTTTGTTGCGATAATCAGAGTACCATTTACATCTCTCACAACCCATTTGAGCATCAAAGGACAAAGCACATTGAGATTCACATGCACTTCATTTGACAACTCATACAAGATGATATTCTTCACTTGGAGTACTTGCCTATTGTAGAGGAGATTGTTGACATCTTCACTAAACCTTTGGAATACCCTTTTTTTATTCAATTACGGTCGATACTTGGAGTGGAGGAAGTTGTCCTTGGGGGCTCATCTTGAGTCATCTTGCCTTCACTTTTTTACGATGTATTCTCTCTTTTGGGGAGGAGTTTTCTCCTACATGAGTTTCTCCTTGAGTTTGTACATGGGTACCTTATCATACCTTGTTGCCGACACCCATATTTGTTGTTCTTTGTTCCTCCCTATGTTTCACTTTGGGGGGGAGAGGGTGTTAGTTTTTTTGTTTAAACATGCTCTATTTATGAACACATGACATCTTGTGTGAGTTAAGCTCATGTAGGTTCTTTCAATTTACCAACTAATATTAGGTTTTTGTTGGGCCTCCCCAATCCTATAAATTGAGGACTCTCTCATGTATTTTCATATGGATATCAATAGATCATTTCGTCTCCAGTAGAAGGTTTTGGATTTGCAATGCTCAACTACATGTGTGCTTTTCTCACATTATCATTTGGATTATCATCTTGTATTCCATTAGGCTATATAATTAAAGTTATGTATGAGTTCAACTTAACTTGTTACTAAACAAAATATAAAGGTGTATCTCATTCCTTTAAAAAAATGATTAACTAATAAGTCTGGTGAACCTCGTTCATCATAATGTACAATATGTATTCGTCCCCATCTAGAAGGATATTTTTACTGTTGAGTGAAAATGTTGTTAAACCTTAATTCATTTTTTGAGGTGCAATCATAAAAATCATGTATTTATATAATTTTTGAAATTTGTTGTAACTTAATGGTCTTTATTTTTTGTGGTTTCATATTGTACCGTCCAATTTAATAGCTCATGGCTAAGATTTCCTTTTTAGTATATACAATTGCCAAAATATATATCACATTTTGGAGATGATTATAATTTGTGGTCTTCATCACTTTTAGGTGAATGCATGTAAATATGTACACTTTAATAGGAGTATTAGTTTTTCATTATTATGTTAAAATAGCTTATTGCTATGTGAAAGTTTAGTAGATTAGTTTGAGTGGTTGAGTAATGTAGGAGGTTTTAAGATAGATTTTCTTTAGCCAAAATATATTTTGGAGTGATTATATATTGTGGGCTCTTTAATAGGAGTATTAGTTTTTCATTATTATATTAAAATAGCTTATTACTATGTGAAAGTTTAGTAGATTAGTTTGAGTGGTTGAGTAATATAGAAGGTTTTAGGATAAATTTTTTTAGCCAAAATATATTTTGGAGTGATTATATATTGTGGGCTTTTATCATTTTTAGGTGAATATAAGAAAATATGTACACTTGGAGTGTGTTGGTTTTTCATTATTATGTTAAAATAATGTGTTGATATGTGAAATTATAATATTTTATTTTGAGTGGTTGAGTAGTGTAGACTTAATGTAAGAGGTTTTATGGTAGATTACCTTGACAAGTTGCCTCCTCACGGTGGATTTGACTAGTTGATCTTTAATGTGTTAGATTCCATAATTAGCACCTACAATTAATCCTCCCACCATGTGAAAAACTGAATGAAGTTTAGGAATTTCTTGTGTTTTGTTTGTTAATGAAGTCCTTGTTGGGTAGAGACTTAAAATATTGTGGATTATTTTGTGTTTTCTTTTCCATTATAACACTTCACCTACTCTTAAAAAAATTTGCATTATCTATTTTTTTGTGAGTGATTCTTACTTACATGTATATATAGTGAGTTGTTAAATATTTTTTTGGAAAAACGTTTTGATGGCCTCTATGGAAATCATGTATATAGAGTGAGTTGTTAAATTTTTTTTGGAATTTTTTTTTTATGGCCTCTATGGAAATCACCCAGGTAATTTTGGGTAAGTGCCTTTTTTAAACATCATAGGGTATTTTTTTTTTCAAAAAAAATGAATTGTTAAATACTATTTCAATATGATTTTAATTTGAATCTTTTAATATAACTTCAATAATAATAATTTAATTTGTTCTTCATTGAAAAAATAACAATAAATTTAGAAATTTAATATTAATATATCAGTTAACATTATAAACCATCATGCCATGTTCCGTGTTACATATTTTGTAGTCAAAAGTTTAAAGACATACAATTTGACCATCGGGCTCTCACGTCTCTTGAGTATAACTTGTGACCCTATTTTGAAGCTCGATCGACCACTTTCCATAATTGGCCATTTCTTGGAATCTCTTTCATGGGTCGTCGGGTTGGCGGGTTCACGAAATGTCCAATCCTTAATCACTCTTCTTCATCCCTGCCACCTTTGCACTTCTTTCTAAATATGAAATTATTAAGCTTTAATGCTAACATGTCATCATACAGGAACCGTAAAAATTGTCATTAATGGGAGAAAGGATCGAGGATATCTCCCATTAATACGAATTAAACCAAGATTTGCAGAGGGTTATATTATCCCTTCCGAGTTTTCATTTCAAACATCACGAAACGTCTTTCGCGCATCATTGGGTTGGCAGCGTCACAAAATATCCAATACTTAATCACTCTTCGTTGTCCCCGCCACCTTTGCACTTCTTTCTAAGTATGCAATTAGTAAGCGTTAATGGTAACAACTCATTACATAGGAATTGTTGAAATTGTCATTAATCAATGAAAGGCTCGAGGAGATCTCCCATTGATATGCATTAAACAAATATTTGCGGAGGATTATCTTATCCCTTCCGAGTGTTCATTTCAAACATCATCTGGAGAAAACAGACGTTCTCGTCAACTTGTGGCAACAACTCAACAACAGTTTTGTCAAGATACAGTAAACACCTTCGGGCATGATGACTAGAACTTCCAGTGGTCCAAGGCATATTCTTATGACTCATATCCTTCCACCCATAAGGAAGTTCGGAGATGGTCCCTTGGTGTGTCGAGAGATATATTTCAAGCCAAAGAATTCCAAGGCAAACCCCTCTGCGTAGACAACCCCCCTGCTTTTATTTGTTTTATAACCCTATAAACGTGTATATCTTTCCCCCCTATGTTTATTTGTTTTGTAACCCTATAAACATGTATATCCTGCATTCTCTTTGTATATCCATCACCCCCTCCAAATTTCAAGAATTTTGCAGAAAAGCACGAAAGAATGGTTGATGTAGAGGTTGATGTGGTCGATTTTGAGACAGAAGAAGATGATATGATGGACAATGATATGATGATGGATGATGGAAATGTAGATGTTGTTCCCACTCTTGCACCCAAATTGAAATCCACCATAACGGGGGGCACTTCCCAGCTCGACGATGGCGCTCCTAACAAGACCAAAGGAAGGGATTTTAGAAAAGAAACCAATGTTGAACGCAATAGCCACTTTGCAGCTCGATAGTTTAGTCTCTCGACTCAGATGAAGGTCCTGGCCCTTAGATATGTATCCTTTCTTTTCATTTTTAGGGTTTTGGATTAGGGTTTGGATTTGTCCCTGGTGCAGGCTGTGTCTATGAATTCTTTGACTGTAAGGAGATGGTCTCTTGGTGCGTTGAAAGATATATTTCAAGAAAAAGAATTATTCAATTGCAGGACTAGTCTCTTATTCTCTGGAGATACAATTAACATCTTAGGGGGTGAGGACCAAAACTCCTAGTGGTGCAAGGCATGTGCTTACTACTCATCCTCTTCTTCCTAGAATGAAGTAATTTGGACCTCTGGAATTACTCGCGCAGGTTCTGTGCCTGAAGTCTTTGATTGTAAGGAGGTGGTCTCTTGGTCCCTTTCCTCCCAGAACGAAGTAATTTGGACCTCTGGAATTGCTCGTGCAGGCTGTGTCCTTGAAGTCTTTGACTATAAGGAGGTGGTCTCTTGGTGCGCTGAGAGATATATTTCAAGCCAAATAATTATTCCACTACGGGACCACTCTCCTATTTCTTTTTCACCTCAGGTCTTCCGCAAGATGTTGGGATTGTCGAAGCCAATATTGACCTTCAGAGGAGAATACTGCAAGTAGTTCCTAAAAAAACATGATAATCAGTTTTGTATGCATGTTCAAGAGCTTTTCGATGTCTTCTACATGTTGTCGCACTAGATGAACAACAAAGAATTGTATGCATGTTTTTTTTTGTAAATCCTCTACCTTTATTTATGACAAGTATGTTCAATGCTTCGGTGCAAAGAACTCAATCCAATGTCTATGGATAAATATATATTACCCACTATTTTTCTTATAGATTTACTATTAAAAATTTGCCTTGGAATCTTGGTTGGTGCTTCTTTGCCGGATTTAACACCTCTTCTCTTTTGCATGGTTCGATAGTCTCGTAATTCTTAAATATTGTATTGAATCAAGTAATTTGATCAAATATTAAGCATTTAACAATTATATGACAATGCATTGTGTCAATCACATGAGGATTCTATGGAAACATAAATTAATTTCACACAGTTTCAAACCAACATTCAATTCCATTCACAATGTAGATAGAACATAGCAACACTAATTCACGATGCGGGAGTTCGGGCCCTGCCCAAGAAGTTTCGTTCTCATATCAACCTTGATGAGCGAACGATCTCTTATTTCCCTATCACTTCCTTGATTCCTTCACTCGAAAAGGAAACATATTATTGGTTGTCCATCCCCTGGCCTCTATTTGAGCACTTTTACTTTATTAATGAAATTACCAAATTTCTTCTTCGCAAATATTTTGAAAAAAAATGATATATGCTAGCTGAAGTCAAATTGGGCTATGAAATCAACCACAATATTAAAATTCAAGTTCATCGTTTTTATACTTACGGTCACGTTGACAATACAATAAGTTTATTTCAACAACCCTCCATTGATTTCTCTCTAGCTTTTTGATGATTCTCTTATGCAAACGCATCATGGAAAGTATAAATATGACTCACTTTCTATATTCTTTGATTGAAGATCCTGTAGAGTTGTCTAATTGACTTCGTAGTTAATGTTGCTCCTAAAATATGCACCTCAATGCTAAAGGGCAGAGCCAGACCACCAAAAATTTGGAATGGTCATTCTTTTGAATTTGTTGGTGAGTTAGAGGGTTGTTTCACCAAGACAAAAGAATGGTAAAATTGGCAAGATGATATGGATGAGGGTTCTCCTTGGATGGTAGCAGAGTAATGACAAACAAGTGAAATAATAGAGGTAAAAACAGAGGGAAACAACAAAGAATTCAATGAATAATTTGTTGCAACAAGTTTAATACTTAAAATAATATTTCAAGGCATTAAACAATGTATCAAAAACACAATTACTCCCACAAGTTGCAATAAAAAAAAATCTTCATCAAAGCATTAACTGACACACTCCAGTCGCCTGAAGTGACCAATAGCACAATCTACAAAATCGACCTCCCTATTATCAAATCAACAAAGATGAATATTATGGGATCAAAGAATTTTTTTGGTGTGAGAATTGAATTGGAAAAAATTGTTACTTATTCTACTTTTTTTAAGGCCTTATCACAGTAAGAATGAAAACTTATCCTAACCCACTGTTATCTACAAAATCCAAACATCAATAGCGCATGTAAATCAACTATACATATTTATAGCCAAAAATCAAGTTATAGTTTATATTTGCATTTGCTCACACC
>JASDQU010322901.1:0-13019 GCA_032191745.1 Picea mariana | reverse complement strand
CACAAAAACAGTGAAGGAAAACAAAAAGGATTGGTCTCAAAGGCTCCCTGAAGCATTATGGGCCTACAGAACTACCTGAAGAAATACTATAGGATTCTCTCCCTATGAATTAGTTTATGGAAAAAGTGTCGTCTTTCTTGTGGAATTTGAAATCAAAACCTTAAGGACTGCTTTAGCTATCAACCTTGATTTGACCGATGCACAGACATCCAGGTTGTAGTAGCTTAATGAATTGGATGAAAAAAGACTAGATTCCATTCATCAGACAACTATGATTCAACAACAAAGATCAAAATGGCATGACAAAACCATCAAGCATAAGCAATTCCAAAAAGGTAACTGGGCCTTACTGTATGATTCTCGATTTAAAGAATTTCAAGGGAAACTATGTATAAGATGGCTTGGACCTTACGAAGTGGACACTGTTTTCCCCAATGGAACAATAAGGCTCCTCACAATCGATGACTCTAAAACACCGTTACTTGTGAATGGTCATCGGCTCCGTCTGTACCAACACCCCATTTCCAAAGAAGATTTTAAGGCCACATGTGTGGCAAACTCTCATTACCTCTTTTTAGAGGGGCCTCCTACCCCTCATTGCAATTAATTCTTTTGAATTTAATTCCTTTAGTACTAGATTAGACTTCTTTTACTAATAATCCCTGTCAAGGAATGGCATGTTACAATTGATTTTTTGTAGATTTTCGATCAAAGAAAAGGCCTACCAAGAAAGAATGATCTTACTTCAAGAAGAGCCAAGCTTCATTTTTTGAAACACTACTCCCCTTTTTCCCCATTGCTGAAACACCATTGTTCAACAATTTTTCACCTTTTTCCCCATTGCTGAAACACCACTGTTCAACAATTTTTCGCCTTTTTCCCCATTGCTGAAACACCACAGTTCAATAATTTTTCGCCTTTTTCCCCATTGCTGAAACACCACTGTTCAACAATTTTTCGCCCTTTTTCCCCATTGTTGAAACACTACTGTTCAACAATTTTTTGCTCTTTTACTCATTGCCAAAACATCACTTTCCAGCAATAATTTTTTTTTTCCTCATTTTTCCCTCTTTTCCCCATTGCTGAAACACCACTGTCCAACAATTTTTCGCCCTTTTCCCCCATTACTGAAACACCACTGTTCAACAATTTTTCCCCCTTTTTCCCATTGCTGAAACACCACTGTTCAACAATTTTTCACCCTTTTTTTCCATTGCTGAAACACCACTGCTCAACAACATGTCGCCACTGCTGAAACACCATTTCTTCAGCAGTATTTTACATTGTTAAAACATCACTCTTCAACAAACATTTTTCTATTATTTTCCTGTTGCTGAAACACCAACTTTTCAACATTTCCTATCAATAATCTCTTGCACTCTCATACTACATTTTGTCCTTCCATGACCCTCTCTCATAACTAAACAAATCCTTGATACAATTCCTCTAATAAATCAAAAGTCTCCCCCATGGCTACTGCAGAACTATTATGGACATGCACTATATTTTGTTTGAAGTACGAATCAAAGGTAAAGATGAGGTATGTAAACTTTATATGTAAATACAATTGAACTATGGCTAATGAGAAGATCCTGACTCATTATTATCACTCACTTAAAATCATTATTTTAGCCGTACTTGAGGGGGGGAGATATCGAAATCTTATACCATCATTTCACATGAACCGACTACCGTCATTCCTTTTTACCCATACTTTCGTTTGTTTTCACCGCCATTTGCATCCCTTCACCCACAAAACTTACTCTGCTCAGAAGCGGTTACTTGACTCTCTGACGGTGCATTTTACTGAGCTGTTAGCTATGGGAGGCCTTGTTATATGGTACGAACCCGCCACGACAGCCCTGTTAGAATTATATCCAGAAGTCTATCAAATTTTTCTGTAGGCAGGCAGGCTGGGTTATTTTCAGAGGCTCCAGGGATTTGATCAACAACAGGTTCTTCAATTTGCTCAAAATCTTCAGGAAGATTATTCCATTGTTCAAGGGGTTTGGATTCCAGTCACAGAGGATGATATAGCACAAGTTTCGGGTCTCCCTGTCACTGGAATTCGCTGGTTCAGCCACAAACACATTATCCTTAATGCCCAGTAGGATTTTCTCTTGCCAGGGGAACAAATTGAGCCTAAAGACCGGGGTGTTTGACTTAGCTCGTTGCCGCCTCCTTGGATGACAGTTGCAGATTTTTTCAAGCACTACCTCACCTGTGAAGGTCGATACCAGGTAGTCTACCAGTATGATTTTGTCTTGTTGTCTCATTTACGACATGCTAGATTGGTGAATATTCCCTACTATCTGCTCGGATGTCTTAGAAATATGTCGCACTACTATAAAAAGGCTAAAAATCCCGCCCTTTCCCTCACTCATCACCGTCTCACTCAACTACTCATGTAAAAGGGTTTTGCCCAACAAAACCCTCTCCTAAACAACCCACCCATAGACCCCCAAGAAGCTGTTGAACATCCTGAAAATCTTCAGGAACAACAACCACAAAATCTTCCAGATCCTCCAGAAGTACCTAACAGTCCGCCTACAGACCCAATTAACCCAATTAACCTTCCTACCATACCAAGCCTGCCCCACATCTTACCAAAATCATCCACTCCTACCGTTCATATCCTTAGCGATGATTCTGAACCAAACAACTCTTCCCGCCCCATCACCGAGGAAAAACCCTCACGCAAACGAAAGAAGCAAATTCCTCCTTTTCCCTCCTTTTTACAAAGAAAACGAACAAGGACCTCAACAAGAGAATCCACTACTGCCACTTCTCTAAACCCCCAACCCATCTGGCTAAAACCTCGTACACCTCCACTCCTCCCAAATTCTGAAATTTTTACTTATTCCACCCATGGGCACTGAAACACAAGAACCAGAGGCCCAATGTACTGCGATATCATCCTTTTCAAATCAAATTGCTGAAACACAAGAACCAACTACTCATCCAGTAGCTGAAACAAAAGAACCAGCTACTCATCCAATAGCTGAAACACAAGAACCAACTACTCATTCAGTAGCTGAAACACAAGAACCAACTATAGCTGTTACACAAGAACTAGCTACAGCTGAAACACAAGAACTAGTTGCTGATATTGTTACCAAAATACAGGAATCAGACGCCCAGGGTGCCGCAACACTACTTTCTCTACATCAAGAAGCTGAAATACAAGAATCAACTGATCTTGTAGCTGCTCCAAAGAACCAGCTAGTGCGGTTGTGACTGTTACACAAGAACCAGTCATCGCTCTTAATATACCCATGAAATATCAACAACCAGAACCAACAATAGCTTCTGTCTTACAAGAAAATGAGTTCCTAAGGTCTGAACTGAAAGCCTACAAGCAAGAGCTAGTAATGGTAAAGGAAGCCTACAATAAGGAACTTAAATTGTATACCCTAGCTCGCATAGCGACCATGACAGAGGAAAATACAAAAGAGAATCAGTGTAGAGAGTATATGTGCAGTCAATGCGGGGACATTTATTATCAAGCAGGCTACAAAGTAACTCAAATTCCAATGCTTGGAGCTTCCCCTGCACCTACGACTTTTGCAGTCAAAGAAGAAAACCTTGTTGTTACACAAGAACTAGTAGGACCTTCCAAAATTCAAAATGAACCCTGGCCTACAACAACTGAGACATCTGAAGCCCTTGTTTTTATTAATAAAGTTGTACAAACACTGCCTATTGATGAATCTTCCCCTCCTAGCGAGATCAATACCCATACTCCTGTGGAACAAGCCACTCAGACCCTACCTCGGTGTATCACTTGCGATGCTGAAACACAAACTCAACCATGGGATGAACAGGCAATAATGGACAAATGGAAAAAAGAGTCTGTTGTTACATAGGACAAAAGCCTGTAGGAGCACAGACTACTTTGGCTAAACCACATCTATTCAAACTGAGAAGCTTTGGAGCAGACACACCAAGAATCCCGTGCCCATAAGAAGCAGAATAAAGAGATAAAAGGCAAATTGCTCTTGATGTTTGACTTGGCACAAAAATTGTTGGCTGCAAGGAAACCATCCTCCAATTACTCTCTTTTCCTCATAGAATGACTTACATTTTTTTCAGATTAAATCAATCAAAGAAGGTAGACCCCATGCAGTGTTAAATCTAGCAAATTTTGTTAGAACATTTGCAGAATCTTCTACTATTGATCAACACCTCCTCTGTGAGGTATATTTTCATAATGAGGCCATCCCTGAGAACCGATAGCTTAATCTTAACCCTCTTGTCGATGATATCCAGATTCGGGCACTCACCTCCTTTCTTAAAAATCATATTACATGGCAGAATGACTTCCTAGCTGCCAAGCATAATGAGGATAACCGCCTCCTCTGGATACGACCAGAACCACAGAACGTTGCCACCTTTTTTGTAGAGTATTATCAGTTTTAAAAGAAACCAGGGATGATTCAGTATATTTGGCAACTACAGACAACAGTACTTCAGGATTGTCAACAGTTTATTAAATCCACAGAGATTGTTGCCCTACAAGAAAATAACATGTTTTGGCAACAATATTCTGAGAAAAGACAAGAACACAATCCATTTAGTCTTACCAATCTTGAGACAACAATCTCCCGGGTACCTAGCTACATCAAATGCGTTCAACAATGTGCTGAAAGATGGATAGGTTATCAGTTCCATTTTCCTATTCTGTGGATGCCAACAGAGAAATATCAAGTTCATCATAAGTTGCCCAAAAAGGCTGAAACTGTAGCTTGGCAAAGGCTACAACGTGTTCAAGGATTCAGAGCTCCAACAGACAACACTTTCCACATCTATTGCTTAAGTAATTTGCACGCTCAGAGTTGGTATTCAGATTTTGATTCAGATTGAAGTTGCCTGAGAACATGCAACCTTTTAGTTGGGGGGGATGTTAGGACCCTATAATGTACATTTTTGTTCACACTTTTTGCTACCATTACATCCTTTTTCCACTCACATTTAAGCTTACATTATCACCTTACCCTATCTTTCCAAAGGTATATAATGTCTCTTCTCTTTGCTATATGTTTAATTCGTTTTACATGTAATTTTACATTACTCTCATACTTAACCATCGATCAGAAATATATAGTGTTGAAACAGTTCGAACTACAGATTATGGTTGCTACTTGAAGACCCGTTGCTGAAATAGTCAAAAGCACGCAAACCCTGTTGTTGAAACAGTCTGTGATCTGCGATGCTGAAACAACAATTCACACAACAGTAAGAAGGAGTTGTTACACTGGCCACAACAGCTGTGCCTTAAGCCAGAATTAACCATCACTGCTGCTTGAGACCATGTTGCTGAAACAGTCAGAACGCAAATCCCGTTGCTAAAACAGTATGTGATTTGCGATGCTGAAACAGTATACAACAGCAGTAACAACAAGAAGATAAATAAAGAAGTTGTTACATCGGCCGCAACAGCTACACCTCACCCAGCACCATTCCGACTATTGTAATAGCATTCTGTTACGGGAGATCAGGATATCCTATTCCAGTATAGAAGATTAGATCTGACTAAGAATAGGATTCATATGTGCACATGTAATTTGATGATCAATTGTATTGAGGGGATTCTCCTCTTTAAATAAGGGGAAATAATCATTAGAGAGGATCCTTTTTGGCTAGAAAGAAATTACAGAGAATGGCGTGTTCACTTTAGACATTGTAACATGATACAGTTGACAGATGAATAAAAGATTATTCTGAGCATTCCTTCCTAGTTCCTTTCGTTTCTTGGGAATCTTGTGAGAAGGGAGGGCCCACCTTCTTCACAAGATTCACCCATTAGTTCTGTAGTGTGTTAGTATTATTTCTGTTCATGCCTTGATTAAATTCTATTTTGCTGAAACTCTACTTTACTGAACTCTGTTTTGTTGAAACTCTGCTTTATTGATTATTACATTGTTTTCATATAATTCATGCTTGGGTAACTGTTAATCATTCTGATTGGTAATTTTGTTTGATGAATTGATGAAAGTGTGATAATTAGAGATGGGTGTTGAAGATTCCTACTTGGGGAATAGGGTCCTATTCTATGGTATGAGATAATTAGCCTTCAATGCATGTCAATCATTTTGATTAGTAATGAGTTCATGAAAGTGTGATAGTCGGAAACATGTGTTGAATATTCCTGCTTGGGGAATAGGGTTCTGTTCTCTGTTACAGAATAGTTGGTCTTTCCTTTTGCAGTATCTTGAAAGATTTCTTTCCTAGGTTGTTATTTCTTAATGTAATCCAGGATTCTTCGGATATTTATTTCTTTCAACTTTGAACTCTGCAATAGGTAGGTTGTTTTTCTATAATTCAAAGTAGAACTTCAGTTTGTTCAAAGCAAGGTGTGATTAATGTACTTTTACTACAACTCTAGATTACTTTTGAGATTGAGCATATACAGTGTGTGATTGCCTTTGAAATAAACAGACTTCCCTGGGTTGACAATTTATGTAACACTTGATTGTTTAGTTAATAAGCAATTACAGTGACCAACAATCAGCTCCTGGGTACAGGTGCAAAGTCACTGATTTTCACATTCAGGACAAACTCTTATGCCATCTAGGCCATCTCTGTGTTCCTACAAGAGAGCATGCAAAGACGATTTGGGAAGCCCACTGCAGTCGAGTGGTAGGACATTTTGGCATAGAGAAAATTGTGGTCATTCTTCAGAAACATTTTTATTGGCCAAAACTTCAATAGGACGTCAGCAAGTATATCAGATATTTCATTGTCTGTGCCATTGTCAAGCCAACCATCAAGAATCAAGGCTTGCATACCCCTATTCCTATTCCCGAGAAACCTTGGGAATCCATCTCAATGGATTACATGTCTGGTTTGTCATCCACCAAGAAAGGAAATGACTGTGTGTTTATGGTCATTGATCAATTTTCAAAGATGGCTATCCTCACAGCCTGTAAGAAGAATGTCACAGCAAAAGATACTACCAATCTCTTCTTTGAACGTGTGTGGGTCCACTTTGGGATACAACAGATTCCTCAACACCTTTTGCTCAAGTCTCTGGTCTTTGTTGGACACCAAGCTCACAAAATCCACTTCTTTCCACCCCCAAACCGATGGCCAAATAGATTTAGTCAATCATATGATTGTGCACATCATGCACATGTACAATTCTAAGCATCCACGTACATGGGACGAGAGTCTCCCATATGTCCAACACAGTTACAACATGGCTCTCCATAGTTCCACCGACCATAGCCCATTTCAGGTGGGTCTGGGATTCCAACCCTTGGGACCCATTGATTTTGCACTCCTTCTTTCCACCACACAGACAAAATCTTCCTCTAATTGGTCTGTGATCGAAAAAACCACCAAATTCATTGAGCGGATTCATCACATCTGCCAACAGGTCCAGGAGATTTTTCAGAAATCCAACGCTAAGTACAAGTAGTGCCATGATCAACACAAGGTACCACACTAGTTTCAGGTTGGCAACAAAGTCTGCTTACATCTGCAGAAGGAGCATCTCACTGTGCCCCATCGGAAGCTTCGCCCACTTCATTATGGGCATTACACTATCACCAAGATTGTGGGTAGCAATGATTTTAAGTTCAACACTCCACCCTTCCTTGGTTTGTATACAATATTCAATGTGGACCTTGTTCGAACATATTTTCCACCATTATTGGACACTTCTGAGATCATTGAACAACTAACACCAACATAGCTCAACCCTAAATTCATGGAACAAGCATCCACTGATCAGATAGTGGACACATAGGTCAAGGGAACTCGCCAACAACGGATCCAGCTTTATCAGGTTGTCAAGGCAGGGAATCTCCTACACCAAGGAAAGAGGCTCACCCAGGGCCAAATCCAATAGAATTTTCCTCACCTGATGGGGGAACTCAATGCAATGGATACCATTGCTTCCTAAGGGGAGAGGATTGATCCAGGTGGATATTAGTGGCCACCCACCTATTCCAACTGGATCCTCGTGTCTATTTTTGTTCAGTACATTCTTTTGTACTACTTTGTAATTGTGGGTTCTACACTTTTGGGGTTGTCTGAAGCCCCACACATCCTCCAGGTGGATATGGGTGGCCTCTCGCCTAATCCAACTGGCTTATTTTGTATTTTTTCATGTCAACACATCTTGTTGTACTTTTGGGGTCGTTTTGGGGCCCTAAATGTTGTTTTTTTGTCTCACCATTGTCAAAATATAGACAAAGTCATATTTTGATGACGAAATATGTATCTCTCTGAAATGCCTTTTCAATGGGCTATCACGTGCCTAAAACGGAAGTCGTATGCAAAAGTTACGACCCTAGGAAGTTGAGGTACCGAATTACACCAACTTACCCATAGGGCCCACATGACTTTTGGTGTTTCACCTTATAGGGTTAGGTTTTTGGATGTCTATGGTTTTGACATTCATGAGTAATATCCAAAAGGCCTATGGAGCCTCATTGTAATCCATTATGCTCAGATAGATCCGCGTAGCAACCACATCTCTTCTCAGAGATAGCTACCACCATTCAAGCAAGTTTTCAGTTCTGCAGTTTTACAATTTCAACCTATTTCATTATTTAATAGAAGATATTGTTTGGATATTTGTGTTATTCTCCATATCTCTATGTTTATTGTATTCAGTATGTTAATCAATTTGTTATGCTCCTAAATCTGGATCAATCAAACCCGTGCCATACTATACATCATGAAGAAAAAGATATGTCAACAATGAATAGAGAATCATGAACAAAACTTCAACCATGTACATCATGTGCCATATTGTGTGCCAACCATGCAAAACACCCATGTACATCAACTATGTACATCAATACCATATAATATAGCATAAGATATCATCAATGTTGTGTATCAACCATATTCCAAGAACATGTGCCAATTGTGTACCAACCATATGCCTCTACCAACATGCCAACCATGTGCCTCAAACAAGTGTCATATCACTCATGATATGCCTCTACCATGAACCAAGTGCCAGAACCATGTATCTCAACCATCAATATATCAACCAAGCATCATAAAAAGTGTCTCAGCTATATCGTCCAATACATCATGTACCAAAGCAAGTGCATCAACCATGCACCAAAACTCAACAAGATGAAATACAATCAAGATGTATTCCCATACATGTATGCCATATCAACCATAAACCATGTGCCAATCATAATTCTATCAAGTTCCTCTAACAATGTACCAAATATGTACCAATCATGCATCAACTATAGATCAAGCTATGACTCATCAATGATGTACAACATAACCACCTCATCAACTCATCAACTACATGTCCCAATATGTAGCTCAACCACATGGAAAATCCATGCACCAAGACATCCAAAAAATATGCATCTAACAATACATCATAAGATATATCAATGGAGCTCACATATGTACCAGCCATGTACCATGGCAGATCTGCCTCAAAAATCATTCACTACAACAATTACTAAGCAGCCAATAGTACCTCTAAACATGTACTAAGAGTGTCCCTCAATAGATGAATGATATGTTTCTAACTAACATCACATCAAAATGAATTGTCCCTTAAACGACATGCCATATCATCACTGACATAACCAACACTATTCCTCAACAATAAATGTTTCAATCCACACTCTAGGGCTAGTACCATGCATCCAAGATAGAATTTCAACACTCAACCATATGTCATCATCATACATACATCAAATATGCATGCCAACATATAATCCTGAAAACCTGCGATAAACCATGTCAGACCTGCAAAATAGAGTTATACCATCAAAGCATGTTGCAACTCATCTACATAGCCTTATTTTCCAAGGATTTTACTACAGGTACACGACCTGTTCTACAGACAGCTTGCATATGTACGTGACCTTTCTATAGGTCACCTTACATATGCATGCAAATTCTCCCACAGGAGCCTGCATATGCTTCAGAAAAAATAAAACTTGAGCTTGCTTCATGGCTGCCATTTTGTTCTGGTTGTTCAATATTCTTCACCCACTTCTGAAGGTCTCCCAACTTCTCCGAACTTGATCTCTGATCTTCCATCTTTTCAAAATTGTCTTCCTTTCTAGCTTCATGTGTTATTCTTGTCATGCTATATGAAGAACTCCTCATGGAATGTCTTCTTGTGTTCCAACAATATTGGGATTTGTGGCCAAACCCACTACAACTATAGCATCTCATTGTGTGACAATGAGCAACAATGTGTCCCGGTTGATTACATCTCCAACGCCTCGAGGTGTTATGCAACCTTCCATTATCTTTCCTTACATAATGTCTACAATCCAAAGCTTTGTGACCATATTCATTACATGAGTAGCAGTGGCCATGAAAAACATTTTCATACCTTTGCTTTGGTGTCCATCTTGAAGGTGTCTCTCTTCTGAATTTGCTTTGAGGTGTAAAGATGGCTTCTTGATGTCTTCCTTTCTTTTTTCTTTTGAAAGTTTCCATGCTTTGTGTAGATGGTTGACTTGCAACATTACTTCCACCTTTTGAGAATGAAGGACTTACCTCATGGTTTTTAGAAGTGCTAGCTTCAAGATGTATATCTTCTTTGTTGTATCCAAGACCTGATTTATCATTTAGAGATGTTATCCTATCTAGGATCTCATCCAAGATTGTTGAGTTGTTCATGAACTTGATGTGAGTGTTTGACTTCTCTACTTTCTTTCTAATATCAACAACTTCAACTTCCAACTTATGGCATGACTCTTCCTTTTCATTTACTTGATTCTTCAATAGTTCCTCTATTCTTTTGGCTTCTTCAATTTTGGTCTTAAGATTGACATTAACTTCAAGAATTTTGATAATTTCATCATCTACCTTCTTCTTTTCTTCTATTTCTTTCTTTAGTCTTTTGATCTCTTCTTATTTTACTTCTAATTGAGTCTTTTTACTTTCTTCTTGTTCTTTGAGAATTTTCTTTAGTTCCATGGTATATCTTAGGTACTTTTATATGACTTCCTTAGTGTATTTTTCAAGATACTCAAAAGCAATTGAGTAATTTCCTATTTCACTGCTAACATTATCTAACTCAGAGAAAACTTTATCTTTAAGCTTCAACAAATCTTCCTCTTCATCTATAGGATAGCTGCCATTTGATTCTACACAAACTACTTCTAAATTTTCTTCTTCACTTGTAGAGAAACATTCAACATCACCACACTTAGAATTATTGCAATCAAAGGATTTTGGAGAGTCTTTACCTTCATTGTTGTTGATGGAATTGTCTTCAGTGTCTTCCTTTTTTCCTTGATATGTCTTCTTTAGATTCAACCATAAATCCTTGGTGGAAGTACATTGTCTCATGCTTTCTTTGACATAACTTGAGAGTCCATTGAAAATGGTCTTGAGAGCCAATGCAGCATTCTTCTTTTCTTCATTTTGAGCTGCAAACTTTGACTTATTCTTCAAGGGAACTGATCCACCAATAGTTTCTTTCCAAACACTTGCTCCTTTTTCTTTCAAATACCCTTTCATTTCTATTCTCCATGTTGAATATTGTTTCTCATCAAAGATTACAACTTCATCATCCATTTGTGTGTCCATGGATCTCCTCCAAGCTTGTTAAAGCTTATAGTGAAGGCCTACTCCGATACCAATTGTTGGACACATCAATCACATTGAGAGGGGGGGCGGCGGGGGTGAGGGGGGGGAGGTGAATCAGTGTGAAGAATATTTTTACACTTCTCACAAAACTTTACTTAGCAATCACCATTCACAACATCATTACTTATTAATTACATTCATACTTAGTTTTTTGCATGTAAATATATCTCAATTACATACATTAACAATAAAGAGCTATGCACCATCACAATAAAGAACACAAGGAACACCAGATATATGTATAAGTTTCTTTTGTATTACGGACCACGATCCTTGGGTTTTATTAGCACCAACTGAAATACCCAACTTATAGCACCAACTCCAAGAGAGCACCAACTCTCAATGAAAGACCCATCCTGTGTATCTTAGCACCAACTGAGATGTGAGGAATCCAACCCTCAAGTACAAGACTCAACTTGTAGAGAGAAATAAATCTGTCAAATTGTATCAACAATCTATACCAATACAAGTGCATCAACTATGCAAAACCTGTCACAACAACCTGTCACCTCAACATGTCTCATCAATATCATCATCCAAATCTGATCTGTAACTCTATAACATACATGGTGTATGTGATCACAGACTTTCAAACCTTCCTTAACTTCAACAACAAGAAACTAGCATTTTCATCAAACTTTATTTTAGTCTCACATGACTAATTTTGGATTAGTCAACAACCCTAACTTGCAACAATCATAACTATGTACATGTAATGAATAAAGGTATGAAAATGGCACACAATGTTATTTAGTGTCTTTTCTGCAATTCCTCCAGGTTTCACTGCTTGTAACCTCCTAGAAAAGGAGTTATACCAAAAATGGCATACCTTTCCTGAATTTTGCCTTATTCTAGAGAGAGAACTTCTAGAGCATGCCCCACATGGAATATTTACTGTATGGATCTAAAAATGGTAAAAAACATACTACAGACTGTACTATAACTAATAAATTTGGTCTTACTGAATTTGGATCTGTTATGAAGAAGTTATGACGTTTTTACCTAAAACACATGTTTTAGACTAGTTTCGGGACTAGCCACAAACCCTATTTTCCATGGAGTGTAACTCCAAAAATACAATGACCCAAAAGATGAAATTTTATCATGGTTAGTTGGATATGTTGTCTCAACAACCTCCATATTGCATTGTCTGAGTCATTCTAGAAAACAAGTTATTGTGAAAATGGTGAGATGACCTGTAAATAACATACCTTAGAAAGCATCATCAAAAGACTTTATCCTCTCTTGAATTTTAGCCTTCTTTACTTCACCTTCCCTCTAAAATTTTCCTTAGATATCCTTTGGTTACCTCAGTCACTTATAGATATTCAATATGCTCAATGGATACTAATGGAATACCCTTGCTCTTTTATTTATAATCTCCAAGTAGCTTCCTCTAGAAGTATCCACTTAACCAC
>JASDQU010322897.1:0-13020 GCA_032191745.1 Picea mariana | reverse complement strand
ATAAAAGTCTACAGAGAACAGGGTGTTTTTGGTTTCCTTCCTTTCTGAGCAGGAAATCTTAACCCAATCCCTGGCTAACACACTTGCAAAGTTAAATGAAATCTACAGGAGACAAGGTGTTGTGATTCCTTCCTATCTGGGCAGGAACCCTTTAACCAAATCTCTGGCTATCACACTTGCAGCAGTAAATTAAATTTACAAAAGACAAGGTGTTGTGATTCCTTCCTGTCTGAGCAGGAACCCTTTAACCAAATCTTTGGCTAGCACTCTTGCAGCAGTAAATGAAATCTATAGAAGTCGAAGTATTTGGATTCCTTCCTGTCTGAGCAGGAACCTTTTACCTGGACCTCTGGCTAGCACACTTGCAGTAGTAATTGAATTCTACAGAGGGTATGATATTCTGATCCCTTTCTGTCTGAGCAGGAACCTTTAACCAAATCTCTGCTAACCTCATAAAATCATCACACGAGATTGCTGATAAAAAGAATTACAAATTCCATTTAATTAAACTAAGACAGAGTCAGTAGTGTTTCAGCAAAGCGGAATCCATTAAAAACAGTGTTTCAGCAAACGACAGTTAAACAAAGCATGAACAGAAATTATACTAGCACACTTCTAACTAATGGGCGAATCTTTTGAAGAAGGTGGGCCCTCCCTTCTCACAAGATTCCCCTGAACGAAAAGATAGAGAAGGATACTCAAAGCAGTCTTATATTCATCTATCGAAATATCACATTACAAATTGGAATAATAGAATACGTCCCGCTTCTCTGGAGTTGCTTCAATACATCAAAACTTGGATTCTCGACTGAAGAATTCCCCTTATTTAAAGAGGGAACCTCCTCGATGCAATATATCTAAAAATTACAATGTATATTTTGGTCGGATATTCTTTCTAAACCAGAGAAGGATGTCCTGGTTTCACGCAACAGAAATGCTATTACAGGAGCTGGATGAGGTATTGTTGTTACGATTGGAGTAACAGCTTCTTCTCGTAGTTGCCGATGTTGTTTCAGCATCGCAATTCACGGGCTGTTTCAGCCACGTGAATTGCACTCTTGACTATGTCGGCCTTGACTGCTAACTATAACGGCTTCCTTGTGTTTCAGCATCGTTGGTTGGCGGTCTCCTCTGTGTTTCATCATTTGCAGCTCTAAACTTCGTAGCAGCTCTGTGTCTCAGCCTCTGTGACTCCGGACTGTATGACAGTTCTGTGTTGCAGCATCAGGGGCCTTGGACTGTGTTCAGCAACAGGGACCTTGGACTGTGTTTCAACAATATAGACCTCGATTTATGTAATCAGATCCGTGTTTCAGCATATGTGACCTGGCCTGGACTTCGGACTATGTAACAGTGTTTCAGCATCTGCGTCCTGAACTGTGTTTCAGCAACAGGCTTTGAATGCTAGTCTGCAGTCTAATCAATGGTTAAGTACAAAAGTGATGTAAAATATTATGTAAAACAGATTAAGCATATAGTAATGAGAAAGGATGTTGTATACCTTGGAATGATCATATGAAGTGATATTATGAGTCTAAATACAAGTGATGAAGGGTATAATAATGGCAAAAAGTATGGGCAAAAAGGTACATTGTGTGGTCCTAACAACTCTCAAATCCCAATCATCCCTATTCACACTGCAAATTTTTATCAGCGTTGTTTCCAAGATTTTATTGAAAGCTTCGACCATCCCATTCACCTGTGGATGGTAAGGTGTACTCTTTTGATGGTGAACTTCAAATTCTTGAGTTAAGGCTTCAATAGTCTTATTAATAAAATGTGTACCTTGATCGCTCATAAGGATCTTTGGGCATCCAAACCTGGTTATGATATCATCAAATATAAATCGCGCAGTTGCTGTTGCACTACAGTCCTTAACTGCTTTTGCTAATGCCCATCTAGTCAAGTACTCTGTTGCAGTGATGATGTAGCGGGCTCCTGTGTGCTTCCTTGGTAGGTTGATAGGTCCCATGAAATCAATGTCCCATTTCTCGAATGCTTGTAAGGTTAGTTGAGGTGATAAGGGCATCTCATCTCTTCTGGAAGGTTTCCCAACTCTCTGGCATACATTGTAGGCCTTGTAGTATTCCTTAGCATTCTTATGTAGAGTAGGCCACTAGAGGTCATCTCTAAGAATCTTCTGCCTTGTTGCTTTCCCTGCCTAGTGTCCTCCTGCAATGCCCTCATGTGCTTCTGCGAGGATCAATGGTCTCTCTATCTCTATAACACATCTCCTCAAGATATCATCAGGCCTCATCTTGTATAGATGTCCAACTATAAGTGAAAAGTATGCAACACACACTACCAATTGCTTCTTTTGGATAATTGTATAATCACTAGGTGCCATTCCTGTAGACGAGAACTGGAATATCTCTGCGAAGTGATCATCAACTCTTCGGATGGCTAGCAGTTGTACATCCGGTATTGTATCCTCCAAGCTAGTTGGTTCTTCTCCATGCTCTAACCTAGACAAGTGGTCATGCCCCTTATTCATTTTCCCTGGCTTGACCATGATTTCAAAAGCATATTTTTGAAATAACAACAACCATCTCCAGATTCTCCCCCCCAACACTGGCTTTTTGACTAAGTATTTCAATGCAGAGTGGTCAGTGAACATCTTGAAATGTCCTCCCAGCAAGTAGTGTCGGAATTTTTGCAGCACATACACCATATCTATTCCTTCTCTCTCAGTGGTGGTGTAATTTATCTCAGCTATAGAAATATTCCTGCTGGCAAAGGCTAACGGGTGGTCGATATCTCCTTCTCCTGGTTGTGCTAATATTTCTCCTAATGCGATGGATGAGGCATCGTCATGCACATGGAATTCCTTTTTCTAGTCATGGAATTCCTTTTTCTAGTCAGGGAAAACCAAGATGGGCATAGTAACAATTTTCTATTTTAGTGTGTCGAAGCTCTGCTAACATTCTTCTATCCATTGAAAGTGACAATCCTTATTTAACAACTTCTCCATTGGTGTTGTTATCTATGCATAGCCTTTGATGAACTTCTTGTAGTATCCTTTATGTCCTAGCATAGTGCGCATCTGTCTCACTAAAGTAGGGGGAGGTAGATCAACAATAATGGCGATCTTATAAGGATCTATCGGTAACCCCTGCTTGCCTACAATATGCCCTAGCAATACTCCAAAAGGTGATAATAAAATGCACTTTTTTAGGTTCAGGGTAATTTGGCATTGCCTGGACTTATCCAACATTAGTCTTAAACACTCAATGCAATCTTTTAATAAGATGAAAATAGTCCAATAATCAAAATATGATTCTAATAATTTATGTAAAAACTCCTTGAATACTTTGACCACCACCCTAGAAAAGATGGTTGGTGCATTCTTCAGTCCAAAGGGCATCACTATATACTGGAAAGATCCTCATTTTGTTGTAAATGTAGTCTTATGTTGATCTTCCTTGGCAATCTTGATCTGATGGTACCCTGAAAATCCATCTGTGAAGGAGTAGACTTCATGTCCTCCAACATTATCTAACACTTCATCAGTGAACGGTGTAGAAAAGGGATCATGTAAGCATGCATCGTTCAGTTTCCTCAAGTCTACACAAATCCTGATCTCTCTTGTTTTCTTGTCTTGGACCACCATAGGGCTGATCCATTCTGATTCTTCGACAGGTTCTAGAATTCCTTCTTCCAACATTCTGTCTAGTTCAATCCTAACCTTCTTCTTATATTTAGGATTCAGTCTATAGGGTCTCTTCTTGACTAGTCTCACATCTGGCTTCAAGGGAATATCCATCTCCCCCATGGGCCCTTTAATACCCTTCATATATTTGAACTTGGTTGGAAACAAGTCCTGATATTCATGTAGTAATTTTGTGATCTTGTCTATAGTGGCCTCATCCCAGTAATCTCCAACATTTTCTAGTTTGGGTGTTTCCTTTGTTCCTATATTGACTTTCTTGATTTTAATGTGCTTCCCAATGAAATGTAGTTCGACCCCAGGTCCCTCTATGTCTCTTTTTCCCTCAATTTCTGTGATGTTCACATTCCTAGGATCATCGTCTTCATCAACATTTATATTGTAACAAACCTGTAATTTTTGGAAAGGTGCAGTCCATTCCTCTTCTTCTTGCTCTATGGGGAAGTTAGGTACCTCCTCAAAAACGTTTTGCCTTATAACTTGTAATGCTTGATCGACTGTAGGATGCTGACTTTCAAACAAAAATGTAGTGATAAAGTTATGAGTCATACTGTGCCAATCTGAAGTGGTGAGGCGTAGTTCATATTGTAGATACCATTTGATATGCATTGTAGCCAACGTGTTAATGAGCTTGTGCACCCACTGTTCCTGAGGAATATTGCTCCAGGCTTCCTTGCATATTTTCACATGGTCTTTCGGGCAGCTCTAACTTGTATATCGAACTTCACACCCTTCTATGTTTTCTGAGAATCATGTTGTCATCAAAGTGCGACATTGTACCGATTTCGCGATGTTCTTCTTATGTGTTCCCCACCATCTCGCTGGAGTAGCTTTCAATGCTTCATCCAGTGCCAACAACCTTTGTTGTGCTGGTACAATTTCTTCAAATTCTAATAAAAAAGTTTCTAAATGATTCAAACCATCAAATGTGGGCAGTTTACTTACTTCTGTGCCGATCCAGTGAACTTCCCTGGTCAATCTGGCACATCTCCACGCAGAAATTTCATACATCTTATTATGCCAGTTCTCTAGTGCTTCTTCTGAGTATGATGAGCATGCGCTCTCACTTTGCTAGCTCAAGTTCCTGTCTGTTGTAGTTTGATGTAATCCTATTGTCTTGTTGTCAATTTGTAAATATTCTCTAATTCATATGCGTGGTCTTCTTCTCTGATTGGCTCTATGTACCTGTGACCTTTGTCAGGATCCAGAGGTGTAATGACCCTAATGCCATTACCCGTGAATGTCATTCTCCACTTATTTAGATTAACAACAGTCGAGTTGTTAAAGGCCCAATCGACACCTAATAGTGCGTGACAAGGGAATCTCTCATCCACAATCTCAATGACTTCAAATTCTACAAATGTTCTTACCCCATCAATGTCTACCGGGACATGTTCCAGTCTTCCAAAAGGACTCACCGCCTATTGATTAGCCATTATGAGTCTGATAGGGGAGTAAATCATCTTCAGTTTCCCCATCAATGCCCAGGTATGCTTTGTCATGACATTGACCTCTGATCCCAAGTCAAGGGCCACATAATATATATCATAGTCCCCAATTTGAACATTCCGGTGTAGATCCTTATTTGTCCTTCTCTTCCTTGACACTTGGTTCACAGTCCTATTCATCATAGGGTCCACTCTTCCTATCTCATACTGATTTATGAGGTGTTGTAGTTCTTGTACAACCTTCCCATCTTTAATTACATCAATAAGTGTATATAAGAATCCTACAATCTTACTTACCTCTTTTCTATCTCCTGGTGAGGTAGACTGATCAAATGCCAGAGGCATTCCACATTCTTTCACTTCTATTTGTGCCTTCGATGAAGAGCCCCATGCTCCTCCAAATTCTCTTCGAGCCTCCTCAAATGTCTCCTTATCCCTCCTCGGATCGAACGACTTTGTCTTCTTTGCAGCTCTTCTAAACCCTGATCCATCTGTACTCTTCACTGGAGTCACTTTGTCTTCTCCTATAGGAACGCCTCCTCTTGTGATAATAACAACTCCAGGGTCCTCTTCATGAGGTTCAGCTGATATCAGTTGCACTTGTGGGTTCACACCCTGTCTTTCCTGAAGCTTAGCCAACAATGTTGGACATTCCTCAATAACATGTTTGAATGAGTTGCAGTAGCTGCATGTGGTACAAGGGTTCTGACAGTCCCTTGCTAAGTGTCATGTTTGCATGTAGTTGTAATAGATGATCTGTCCTCGACCTCAACCCATACATCCTCCTCTTCCTGTTCCTCGAAATTCACCATGAGGGTTGAAGTTTCCTCTTCCCGGGGAATTATATTGCACAGTGTTTCCTTCTTGTTGTACTTCACCTTGAATTTTGTATAAATCATGTGACCTTTCATGCATGAGATCGTAAGCTCGGCAATCCCTATCATCATGCACCACCGACTTACAAAACGTGCAATAAAGATTTGTGGGTGTCTGGACATATTTTTGAAAATAGTAATATTCACCAGGGTGATGTCGATTTCTACATACCTCGCACCAGGGTAGGGTAACTTGCTTCAAAGGGCTCGGAGCTCTAGAGTCCAAGTACTCATGAAATAGGGGACAGTGCTCCTTATCATGTCCCTCTAATTTTCATTTGACACACCAGATGTCTTCTCTTTTATCTTTTCCTTTTTCCTTCTTCATATCTTCGAACTGTAATGATAAACTAGTTAGCTGACTCAAAATTTGACTCATATTTGAGATGGATTCTCCCATCGGGGTTGATTCTAACTTCATGGTGATCTCCAATGCCTCAGCCTGTGAAGTAATCTTTTGTTGCATTAGAGGAACTTTGATGTGTGGAAAGAGGGAAACAATGAACCATTATTTGTTCTGTTCATCTAGAATCCAAAAACTCAAATGGCCTGTCAAGGTATTAAACCTCTGATCAAACTCCCAAATAGATTCAGCTACTCTCTGCTTGATTTCCTTCAGGTATGTGATGCATTGTGACTCCGACCTAGGTTTCTTGAATTTGGCAATCAACACAGTCTTGATTTCGTTCAGCGGTTTAGGCTGTACAACTCCTTTAACAAACTTCATGTACCAGCTTAGTGCATGGTCTCTCAGGGTACTACTAAACTGAGCTCTCTTAATATTTTCATGAGTGATATTTTTAATGCTCCATACAGCTTCGCATAGAAACCAATGTTGATCAGGATCTTCAGATCCATCTTCTCTAAAGGTGGGTAGCCACATCTCATCTGCCATAGATCTTCCTAGACTCCCTGACTGAATAGGTACTGAACTGCTTGTAGCATTTCTTTGATTTCTTTGATAACTTAGGTTACTTTGGTTACTTACTACTGCTAAAACAATAGGAGTGGTAGTACTTACTTCTACAATAGGTGCAGTCCCTAAAGTATCTGATTCTTCTCGGTGAGGTTCTTCAGTATTTCCTTCCTCTATCCTAGTGAACTCTGAATACTCCTCGCTCAATAGCTCTTCTTCCTCCCCACTGTAGAATCCTTCATCCTGTACTAGTGGCTCTTTATTCTCCTCAAACAAGTTCACCAGAGGGACTTCTCTAAACGATCTCCCACTACGCGTCTATCCAACCTCTGTGTCACTATCATTGTCTGAATTTTTGAACATTAGCTTTTCGATCCAACCAACTACTATATCTTCAAGATGTTCTTCTCATGCAATAGTATCCTGATCTTCAACTTTAAAAACTGTAAAAATTTTCCTCAAGGTCCCTTAAATAAATACTTCTCTACTTGGTTATATGATTCTACTTTGTCAATAGAAAACTCAGTAATATACCCTCCAATGGTGCTATCGAACCAATGATCTACTTCTTTTGACATGGCATTGTCAACTCTCTTGACCTTATTGACCAGCATCGCCATCCAAACCACACGTGGTCTGAGTCTGATCTCAAACTGGGTATTTGATAATCTGGCTAGCCACTCATATAGCTCCTGATGAATCCTTCCAAAGAAGATATCATGTATATCAGTAAGGATATATCTTCCCAACTAATCCTCTGTACTAATATTAGGGTTCTTATTCTGTGCTTCGGTGAAGTCTCTCTCTTGTTCTTCTATCCACTTCTAAATCTCTATCTTTGATGGAAACCACCTTGACATTCCCTCAAGAAGATCTTGGTCCCAACAATGGAACCATTTGTTGGCACAGGGGCAGACCCGAGGTTCAACTCTAACAACGCACCAACAAGCCCTAACTACTGGCCCTTTCGGCAACACCTGTGAAGAAGATGCAGTCTCACCCGAAGTAGCAATAGGGGGTTGTAGGACACAGGTGTCTACAACCAGAAAGAATGTAAGTGGATTCAGAACAATAGCACACAACAGCTAGCTCTAGATCCTCTCTATCACTCTTAACCTCACCTCGTATTTATGTTCTCAGATCTAACTCAGTAATCACAATAACAACATATTAAATGACAAAGAACACAACATCAATCACACATAACACAAGATATACGTGGTTCACCCTCTCTCTAGGGCTACGTCCACAGAACTGTGCTTTATAATATATTAATATGAAAGCATACAGTTCTATCTGCGCACTTAGCTGTAGATCTCTCTTCTTCTCTCTCTTTCTCTACCTCGTCCCTACGCACCCAGCTGCAGGGTTGATATTCACACCCAACTGAAGATATTACAACATGAAAATGCTCTCACACAACACTTCTCTCTCCCAATACAGTAACATCGAATCGTGCTCAACATATTAAACAATCATATCCTCTAATGACCAACAACAACTGATCAATGACCAACCCCATCCAACTCATCTAGATTTTTATTTATACATTACATTGACTCTCGGACAACCTTAGGTTGAAGCCTAGGTGTCAAAGCCCTAGATGTTAAAACCCTAGGTGTCTAAAACCCTATGTGAAATTGACCCATGTTTTCAAGGCTTCTCCAGCCTATCTTTCTTTCTTTTCTGCAAGGTGCTCCAATGCATTCGTTGGTCTCTTTATTTTCTTTCTGTGTTGTCCACGATCCATCTTCCTTGTTGATCTTTATTTCGCAACCTTCTCGTCCAACGGCTAGCTTTCCCGTACTTCGCTCCTTATTTTCTTCTCCTTTGATCCACTTCGACCCAATCTCAGTCAATGTGCCTTCCACGCAGTTTGTAATCTCACCTTCCTTCTTCCTTGTTCTTCCCTTTCTTCCTTATTCCATACCCAAGGGCCAGCAAGGACTAACCCACTTCTAACCACTTGTCCACTTAGTAATTTCTCCATTAAATTTATTATTTAAATAATTTCTTTTGTATCCACTTTGACTTATAGTACACTCAACACTTCACTTTATTATTTAAATAATTTCTTCTTTGAAACCACTTTGACTACTTTGACCTTTTGGGGCTTCTAGATGAGTCATGAGGGTTCTCCAACTTCACATGGACATAACTCTCTAACCGTGAGGAGTTATGTGACGTTCCACATACTAATGGAAATGGAATGACATGTACTATCCATCTAGAATAGTCTTTCCTACAAATATATCAAAAATCATACCATTATCCATCAAAAAAACTTGAGTCCATTACCCAAACCTTTTTTCTACTGGAATTCACTACTAGACTTTCTTCAAGGGTTGAAATCAATGACAACCAACCCAATTAATCAACAATATCCCCCTTTGGCATTTATGGCAAGACTTTGATGCAATACTGAAGTCATATCACTCATGCTCCCCTTGTGACCATTGCTCCCCCTGGAACCATGCCTCGGTTCTCTTTCTCCAAGCATTTACCTTTACATCTGATAAATATCTCCCCCTTTGTCATCAATGGAAAAAGTATCTTTCCATCCGGGGCTGCTCCCCCTAACTAAACTCTTCCTGAAATTGATCTCCCAACCTGAATTTTCCTCTTTATGGTGCTTTCTTTTATAAATCTAAGATATATAAGATAAGCATTCAATAGCATTCATTTTGGAGTAGAAATTACTCTGAGTCTCTGGCGAAGATACTCAAAGGCTTCCCTTGGAAGCAGTTTTGTAAAGATGTCTGCCACTTGTTCTTTTGTGCCCACATATTCAACTTGGATGTTCTTCTCTGCAACCTGTTCCCGTAGAAAGTGATACTTTATTGTAATGTGATTTGTCTTGGAGTTCATCATCGGGTTATTTGAGATACTAGTGGTGCTTGTATTATCACAATATATTGGAATGGGTTCATCATACTCAACCTGTATATCTGTCAAAGTTTGTTTCATCCATAGAACCTGAGTACAACATTATGCTACTACAATATACTATGCTTCGACTATAGATAAAGATACCTATGATTGTTTATTTCTTAGCCAATTCACTAAACACTCACCCAAGTAGAACGTTGCTCCACTGATGCTTCCTCGGTCATCAATGCAACCTACCCGATCTGCATCTGTGTAGGCAATAAGTGATAGATCCTTTCCTTTTGGATATCATAATCCAAACTCTTTTGTTCCTTTGAGATACCTAAAAATCCTCTTCATTGCTAATACATGTGATTCCTTTGGTGTTGCTTGAAATCATGCCACTTGTCGAACTGCCTGCATTACATATTGTCTGGATGTTGTCACATATAGTAAGCTACCAATCATTGACCTGTATTGCCTTTGGTATGTAGACTTTGAATCATCATCTTTACTCAACTTGCAACTAGTTTGCATAGGAGTGGTAACTGGTTTGTAATATTCCATTCCGAACCTCTTTAGAATTTCTTTGATATACTTAGTTTGAGAAATGAAAATTCCTCGGTTGCTTTGACGTATTTGAAGACCTAAAAAGAAGGAAATTTCTCTAAGTAATGACATTTCAAATTCATTCTGCATATCCTTTTCAAATTTCTATCTTAACCTTGATGTAGAGGTTGTTGTATGCACTTCCTTTTCTTGAACCCTTCTTCATCTTTTGTTTCTTCTTCGTAAAGTTGTTCCACTGACTCATTTTCGTCTTAGTTTAATTCTCGTCCTCTTTTTTAATCAATTGTTACATTGATGCTTTCCACAAATTTGTTCAACCTCAGATTGTAACACTTGTATGCTTTCCTTGTACTTGAGTAACCAACAACTACTCCTTTGTCCACATGAGAGTCAAACTTTCCCATTCTACCATCTTCTCTTTTGATGTAGCATTTTCGTCCAAATACTCTGAAGTGCTTCACATTTTTTGGTCTTCCTTTCCATAGCTTGCAGGGATTTTTTTCATTGTTGTTTTTGAGCATTACTTTGTTTTGAATGTGAACTGTTGTATGCACTGCATGTGTCCAGAAATATCTGTCAATTTGGAATCCATTAGCATTGTTTGAACCATTTCCTATGTAATTGTCATCTATTATGATAATGTTCCTTTGTCTCTGAACCACTCTCTGAACCAATCTATGAATCCATGCTCTCATCCACTATCATATATATGTCCAAACCTACTAAGTGTTCTTACGAATCCATCTATGTCCATACTATCCAATAATCTACTACACAATTTTCGATAATGCTGACCCATTTATCACTATACTATCATGAAGTCTTTACTACTACAACTGATTGTACTTTAGCTAACTAACTTCTTTGGATCTGTCTACTCAAAATTTGCAAGTTTCTCAAAGGATGGTTCTTTGGTCTATCACAGCTACCGCATAGACTCCTCCTGTCTAATATTCATATTACCTGGGAGTCTCTAAGTCGGATGGCTTAAAACAATTCCTGCTTTGATGTGTATTCATCATCATCTTCATTGGTAGATTCATCATTTCTTTGAGCTCTAATTTCTTTCTTTCTATATGTGGATTCATCTTTCACTACAATGCCTGAAAGTACAATATATTGAACATGTTCCTTATTTATCTGTCCTTCTTTTCTTTCAGTTATTTTTCGAACCTTTATGTATATGACATCTTTCTTTTTCTCTGTAGAATTTTCTTCATCTTGTTTTATTGCCAATCTTGCGATCTCTAGGACCTGGGCTTTGTTCACCTGTTCTTCATGTTTTCTTATCCATACTTTCTTATATCTGATATAAGTATTCCCTTTCATGGAAGTATCGATCATGCTTCTACAATCACTAGCTATGTGTCCATAGTTATGACATTTGTAACATTCAATGTTACGTGGGGCCACATAGGCATTTCTTGCTAGCACATTTCCTTTATAATCCCTGCAATCTGCAACCTTATGTCCAAAATTAGTACAATAAAAACAATGACCATAAAAGAAATTTGCAAACCTGGAAGTGAGTGATCTTTGTGGTGTAGTCCTTCTGAATTTCTACCTTGATTGATCATGATCATGATTGAAGCTTCTTTATGGCTTGAACATGGATGGTCTTCTTGAAGATGTATCTTCAATAGTTTTCTTAGATTCTGGTTGACCATGATTCCATTCTTTGAGTACTTCTGCATAACTCTTTCTATTTTCTTCATTCTTCTTTTCTAACAACGTACAGTGCTTCTCTTCATTCTCTATAACTGATATGGATGTTTCTGTGTCTTCAACATTCTTGTTGAACTTGATGATTTTACTTCTTAGTGTGACAACTTCTTCTTCAAGCTTTTCAACCTCTTCTTCTTTCTTCATTATATGAGACTTCATGACTTCTTCTATTCTTTTCGCTTCTTCAAGATGAATTTTTAATGTGATTATTTCTTCTTCAAGTCCTTTCTCTTCTTGACCAAACTCTATCTCAAGCTAGTTTAGATCATTAGTTCTTTCCTTAAGATGATCTGTCAATATATTCTCTCTCATTTATGCTTCTTCCTTCTGTGCTGCTATGTTGGCTTCCAAATACTGCTTTTGATATTCAAGATTTTCTTTGATCTTTCTGGCTTCTTATAGTTGAGTTCTTAAGTTCTCGACTGGGATGAAACACAGTTACCAACTTAACGATAACTCTACAGAGTTCTCATTTTGGGGGGGTTCAAGTTTTTTACCCCGTTTTTTAAAAATGGTGCCACCGGTAGCACCCCCCTCCCTTTTTAGGTGGTTTTTTGATATTTTAAATTTTCTTATACATAAGGTTTCCACTTTTTTGTTTTTAAATGCTTGTTTCTTCATTTATTTTCAAATTGTTCAAGTTTATTATTTTTTATTTTTTTTTCTCAACTGTGTTTTTTCATCTATTTTCAAACTTTTCCATTTTTATTTTTTTTTATTCAGTGGTGTTTTTAATCATATTTACATGCTCCATCCAATGTTTAAAATGTTGTACACCATTTATTTATTTTAAATTAAGATTTTTCATGTAATTATGTGTCCTTAATTAAATTATGGTTCCATATTTTTTAACTATAGTAGAAAATATCATTTTTAACACATTGTTTTACCTTTACTTCAATACATAGAAAATAATTATAGTTAAATAATACTATTTTTAAATATTTACCA
>JASDQU010322896.1:12017-22499 GCA_032191745.1 Picea mariana | reverse complement strand
AGTCGTCAGAGGCAAAAGGAGTCAGACGCATATATCCAAAGGTTATAATGATCAAAAGTGACGCATACCATGATACTTGGACCAATTACCTCATGGAGCAAGAGCCTTCTCCGATACAAGACCAAGCCGATGGTAATGGATGCTGCTGCTGCTGACGAGACAAATCTGATGAAAGAAGAAAAGTATGGGCCCTCTAGGGCTATGCTCAGGTCAATCCTGCTCTCGATACTCCATGTCTAGGACCTGCGGGCCTCGAAACATGATCTCCTAGTTATCCCTAGAAATCGGGGATAACAGGCTGTTGGATGTGTTCCAGGGAATCCTTGCTTAGCACTTGGATTGATCCTTGGTTGTGTACCTTGGTGGTTAAGACCCTAGATATATTCTAGGGCCCTTGGATTTGTTCTGGGGTATCCTGGTCTGGGACCAGGGAGATTCTTGGTTTAAATACCAAGCTGAGATGATGTGCGACCTTCTTCTCTCCTCGGATGGTCCATATGACCTAGGAGAAGTAAAGAAGAAAGGCATGACCACGCTAGTAACCTTCCACATATGTTAGGATGATAAAAGGCTTATAAGTTATATCATGGACTCATGTGGAAAAACTTCCATTCAAGAGGGACTTGACTTTTGACTTTGTCTTATTGTTTATGAAACCCCTTTATTGAGTTATTACCCTCCTAAGTTTATGCTGATTTGATTTTATATTTTTGGACATTACCTTTTCCTAAAGAAAGTTGGCCACCATGTTTATGAAACCCTCCTCTTCGATTTAATTACCTTGTTGACTTGGTCTATTGGACTTACCACTTGACGTTTTAATTGGTTTATTATTTTAGAGGTTAACCTAACCCTAAAGCTATGTCAAGTGTGTTAGAATATAATGGATGTGCTCGTTTTACCATTGACAATATCACTATTGTCACCCAACCATAGGTTGAAGCCACCCTTTGAGTACCTTAACCTTGATAGAGAATCACTCCAGAAGAAAACCCTAGGATAGATAGCCAAACAAAGGGTACCGCACCTTTCCCCAAGGATAGCGCACCAACAAGAGCTGATCAGATAGTCCAAACCCTAACCAAGAGATAGTCCAAGTCAAATGTGATATGCTAGCTGTAATGGCATCTCTCCTCCAAACCTGGGCACAAAACTGGGCATTGTAGTGCGCACAAGTGTTGCTCTACAATTCCGAAACTGGCTGCCAAAATGAAGACTGACCTCCTATATTTATAGTAATTTTGGCTAACGACCTGGGCCGACTTCTCATTTTGGGTATCTGTCTCTTCAGTATATATTATTTCTTCTAGCCGACTTCTTATCTTGGAGGCTAATAACCTAATAGAAGTTATCTTCTTGAGCCAACAAGTCTTCTAGGGTTATTAGCCAACTCATTAGGGTTTCTTCTTGCTTCCCGGAATATCCTATTCTCGTTAGGTTTACACGTGGAGGTAAATACCTCCTGCAGCTACCATAATATCAACACTCCCTCCTAGCTAGGGAAATATTACAGGTAATGGTCTTAAGCACAAACATACCATTCATCCGGTAGCATCAATATAGTTGTATAGACTGTCTCGTAACTATGTCATGAGCACTATCAATGTCATCAGCTGCATCATCTCTCGGAATCATACTCTATCTAAGTAATCAGACATGATACTCACTCCACAAAGTGATACAAGATCCATTCTTTTAATCTAGAAGAGTAAATGTTCTGAACCATTCTCTGTCTGTGAAATCTCTGTTCATCATTCATCTGGCTGATAATTATTTTCAACATTGCTGATAGTCTTCAAGGCAATCAGAACAATATCATTCAATAGAACACAACTGTGTCTATCCATAGTAGTACACAACTACCGTCCAATGGTATACTACCACACCAAGTACCACACATATATTTGATGAAACAATGGAACACATTGTTAGAATATTAAGGATTGTGCTCGTTTTACCATTGACAATACCCTTGTCACCCAACCATAGGACGAAGCCACCCTCCGAGCACCTTGACCTTGATAGAGAAGAATCCTAGTAGCAATCAATAGCCAAGCAAGGCTAATGCACCGAGCAAGAAAGTAACCAAAGTTGATCAGATAGTCCAACCCAAAAACTGGCGCAACACCTTCCCCAGAACTTGCGCACAAAACTGCTAGATTGCAGTGCACACAAGTGACTTCTGCAATTCTATGAATGTGACAAATGAGAGACTGACACCCTGTATTTATAGTATTTCTGGTAGACTTGCCTGGGCCAACTTCTCCTTCTGGGTACTAATTAATTCATATTATTTATCTTTCTTCATCCAACATCTCGTCTAGGGTTACATTCATTTCTTTGCTTCCTTCCTAAATATTCTAATCTCGTCATAGGTCACAATAGAGGTTCATACCTCTCAAAGCTACCATAATATCAACACTCCCTCCTAGCTAGGGAGGTATGGACTTGAGCACAAACATACCATTCAACTAGTAGCATCACGAGCACTGTCATTATTTATCCAACTGGATAATATCCATGAAACAAGTACAATATTAATTGATAGAACACATTTGTGTTTATCCACGGTAGTACACAACTACTCAGACCGTGACACATAGTCACAAACAGTGGAACATATCCACCATAGTAGCATAACTTTACATAACAATCATCTGATATCAACCTGCACAGAAACAATGTTATGATATAAACTGAATTATCTGGGCCAATCTTTCACTCACATCTCTGTGAGATCTGAAAGAATATCTGCCCTCAGAGTAGAACATCAACGATGGGCTATTTTCCCTATTCTTCTCAAACAAGGAAGAATGAATGTTTCTGATTTCTGAGCCTGGACCATTCCTCTGACAGTAAACAAAGTGTAACCTGGAGAGAATGAATCTGCCCTAAGGAATGCCTGTCCCTGATTGCTGAGCCTGGACCATTCCCCACCCTGGGCCATTCCTCCGGTACTAAACAAAGTGCAACGTGGAGAGAATGAGTACACCTTAAGGAATGACTGTCCAGACCATTTCCTCTGTTAACCACAAGAGGAAAAGGTTGTCCTGTATCAACCTCCAAAACGAACCATTCCTCATGTTAACCACAATGAGAAATCGTTGTCCGGCGAGGCGGGTCAGTCTTCTTGAGTAACCCTCAAGAAGAGAGAGTGCCTTATACCACTCCCCATGTTAACCACAATGGGAAGTCGTTGTCTATGATACATCAACAATATGGACCATTTCCCATGTTAACCACAATGGGAAATCGTTGTCCATCAGAAATCTCAATCCACTTTCTGAACAGGAAAAAATCTGTCCAAGCTGGACTATTTTTCAATTTCGAAAATAAATGTCTTCAATAATATTTTCATTGCTCCCTCCCAACCTGGAGACTCATTTCTTCCCTTTCAGTGAAGGATTTATTTCCACGATCCTCATCTTCTCTCATAAATATGCAAACTTTATTCTGGATAGAGGTTTTGTCAGGATATCTGTTGTTTGCTCATCTATGGGGATATACTCGAGCTTTACCTCTCCTTCCTGGACTTTATCTCAAATAAAATAGTATTTGATCTCAATGTGTTTCGACCTTTCATGAAACACGAGATGTTCTGATAATCTTATACAACTCTGATTATCACAATGTATTATGGTCGATTTTGGAATCTGATCAAATAAATTGGAGATTAACTTCCTTAGCCATATTGCTTTTGTGCATGCTTCACATGTTGAGATATACTCTGCTTCTGCTGTGCTGAGTGCGACAGACTTTTGTTTCCTGTTGCCCCAAGATATCATAGCGGAGCTTGTTGACAGGCGAAATCAACCGTCCGTCAACTGAAAGAGTGGAACCGGTCCGGGGTTGTCTAATAACCCAAGCCGTTTGGGATGAACCACCCTGATGGGTTTAGCGGCTCCGTTAGCCAATCTAAGGTCCTAAAGAAAAAGAAAACTAATCTACAATAACTAATCTAACTAAAAATAAATAAAACAAACTAATAAACTAATCTAACTAAAACTAACTATTAAACAAACTAAACTAATCTAACTATTCTATATATACAATCTACTAACTACTACTATACTAACCCTAACTAATTAACTATCTAACTACTAACATAAATAAACCTTATTCACAAAATGTACACTATCTACAATTTACAAATTTAAATAAAACCTGAAAAACTCATTTATATTCTGCCCTAAGACAGAGAAAGATATTTTTGTTGATTTTATAATTTTATGAACAGAAATAAAACTGAAAACTGAATAAACTAAATCACTAATCTAAACTACAAATATATCTAACTAAAATACTAATAGTATACTAGCAAATTAATGAAATAAATTACAATCTGACCTGGAGAAATGCTCCAGATTTGCCCTGTGTATGATGATTGTTTTAGCTGATCGGAGGGAGGAAACCTGCACCGAATTATCAAGAGCTTCTCGTAAACGATAGCTGCAATGCTCTTCAAGTGTGATTACAGGACAACCAAGATATAAAAATCACAACAGTCATATGATTTATAAATCTCCACATTTAGATAAACCTGTATGCAAAGACTTATACAAAATAATTCAATTGATGAAGAAGAGAACTCTGTCATTCATTAACTGAACTAAGTAATTGCTGTATTTTTTTAAAGTAATGAAAGAAATCAGACATGGATCACATTAATTAAATCACATCATTCTGCAATAGACTATGATAGCTAAAGTAGTCTATAATCAATTACAAATGACATGCATAAACTTGAAACAAAAGATTGATATTATGAAAAATGAAAGCTGTAGCAGAACATCAACTTCTGTCTCAGTTTGTATTAAAAATTAATAGCCTGGTTCTCCCACAAGTGAGGAAGATCCTTATTACAAAAAATAATAAGTATTTAAAGGTTCTCCATAGGGTAAAACCTCCCTGTGGAAGTTATCAAAACTGTTACATAAAATCTGGGAAGATATCCCAAGTTCAACTTAAACTAGGAACCTACAATAAAACTAAACACACAAATATCCCCTAGACTGTCCAGCATATCTCATGCAATTCGAATTTACCTGAAAAGGGTAAAAAATGGACAAGTTAGAAGGATCCTTTATTAAAAAAAATGATAAAAATCTAATTCTATAGACTAGCTACAGAATCTTGCGATTCTGTAGCTAGTCTAAATAAGACACAGAATCAACATTAAAATAGATTGAAAATCTTTTAAAGAATTAAATTGAATTAACATCCAATAGCTATTCGAAAACGAATCAATCAATTTGAAATTGTTGCACCATTCAGGATCAAGGTCAATCAAATGGTTACAGAGATATGCGTACTCTGTTTCTTTTGTTACCATAAAATCGAACGAACAAAATCATAATCTACAACTGTTCAATCGTTTGGTATCAATTTGAAATTGATATAATCAAAACAAATCGTGGACAATTGTTATGCTGCCCTATCAACTGGAGATACGATCGAATCCAAACAATATTATTTTCAAATCGTTATAACTGTAATGACATAGCAAACGATTCATGCCACGAGTGGATTAACTCAAACTGGCGCGCAAATCAATTCAAATGAAATCATAACAGGATCAATTAATCGGTAACAGAATTCGTAAGAATTACACGATCGTTTGTTATTGCAAATTGGGCAAACAATATTGATTGACTTTGATCAAAATCGTTCCATTCAAATGAATTATAACCAGATTTGATAGAGATAACCTGGGTTGACCATTTCGTTTTACAAATCAAACAGAGCAGTAATTATAATACGAATCCAAATAAAAAAACAATCTTGCCAACTCGAGATATGGGATAATCCAATCAGAATAAGAGCGAATTGAACAGTTAAGGTTTTAACATAGTTATTACGAATCAAAACCATTCCACGATTCGGGCATATTTGCACAGGCTTAAATGAGAGCATTGTTTTCATACGAAACATAGTAGTTTTTTCCAAATTGAGACCGAACAGAGTTGTATTCCTGTTCTTAGAAGATTACATGACAGAGCATATATTTAAAAGGTTGTGACAACCCAACTCATCGAAATCGTTGCCAATCACATCATATGAACTATAACGAAATCAAATCTAAACGTGATCGTATTCTAAATTGAGCATGAAAAACTTCTTGTTCAGAGTAGATACAAAACGAATTCAATTGAGAGCAAACCATCAGTTTCGTTAACTTAATCGAACAAATGAACAAATAAAATCCAAACGAAAACCATTCAAATCCAATAAAAATCTATCAATGGCTAAACTGGGCATGATCAAATCGTGTATCCAAAACGAAATTCCATTTATTTTTAGCAAAACGAAAAGTATACAGGATGAACACATTATGACAGAGCCATTTCGAAATATAAACAGAGCTACTCGAAAACCAAATTCCAATCAATATGTTAATCCTGGTCATTCACAGAGCTAAAATGATATTGAAAATCATACCTGTATGGCGAGCAAACAACTTGATCATGACAACTTAGAGTTGACAACGGCTGTGGTCGATTCAATATTCTTGAAAACGATGGAGCCAGTTGTCTTCTGCTTCCTATCAGTTGCTTGGAGCTTGTCTCTTTGACTGATCAATACTGCAACTTGATCTTCTAGTGATTGGATTTTTGATTGGAGTATGGGAATGTCGATGTAGTATCGTTCCAACCACAAATCACATTGGTCACAGGACGACTGTGTGGGCTTCGAAAACGCAGGTGAGGGTTTGATTACATTGTCAAGGGTTTCGTTAGGCAATTTGATACCAGGGTAGCTAGGATTATTCCTTAGGCAAGGGGAAAGATTCATCACGAAATCATAAGGTGGTTCGGGGCATAAACCCTGTGAGTAAGGGTACTCACTGGCTAGAAAACGTTTTATGTCAGAATCTGAATCCTCACTAAGGACGATGGGCTTCTGCTCAACAGGGGGTTTAGGTTTATTTCTAGCCATCCTGGAAATAAGCCGAGCGTTCTTTTTACCCTTAGCAATAACAATAGGGTTTGCCTTGGCCTTTTTGCTTGCAGGCTTTTTTATAGCCTCGGCCTTCTCTGCTTCAACGTCTGGTAAGTCAACATCAGGGTCGGCCAAGGGCTTAGGAGATGGCAGTAGGACATGGAAGGGCATGGGTGGCTCGACCTTGACTTCCCTAACCACAGGCTTGTCAACCTGGACAAGGTCTGTATCATCAAAACCATTTCGAGCGACGAAATCTCTCCAGCTATCACCGTGTAAACTCAAGTGATAAACAATGATAAGTTTAATCAGTCCATGGTGGAATAGGCTACTGTCGGCCTTCTCCCTTTTAAACCTTTTAGACATTTTATATAGGCTACGCTGAAAGTAAAAGGGCATATTTAACGAGTATCCCATAAAATTCATTAGCAAACGCAGGTGGTAGAGAAAAACGAGTCCATATCGACCCTCACAGGTCACGAATTGTTTGACTACCATTAAAGTATCGTGCCATCGTGGTTTAAGTGCAGAGATGGGCATACCTCTGTCACAAGAGGTGACCTTTCGGGAGACGAACAGTAGCGTCCATGGCACCTCCTCGACCTTAGAATTTTTGAACCAACGCTGTCTCGAGGAGGGTAACCCTGTAGCAGAACTAATAAAATTCTCATCAATTTCCAACTGTATGTCACCCACTTTGGCTCTACAGCCATCGAAAGTCAAAGCGAACTGCTGTGAAACACAGAGATCAAAACCCTCGAATCGCTGTATGAAGGTGAGCCAACCGTTATCCTCCAAGTCCTTCCGGGCATTGTCAAATAACAGCAAGGCTTGGCTGCCGTTCGGTTCGATTCGTACCACCGGTGCCATGAAGCCGAGCACACGGTGAATGAGCCAGGGTTTGGGTCATAGCATACACAGGAGCAGAGAACACGAAGGGTTACCAGGGCTAACAAAAACGAAACAGGGATAAGGGATAGGAATTAATGTCATCGTGCGAAGGTGGTGGAGCTTATCTCTGCCATGCATAATAGTTATTGCCAAGGTACAACCGCCGGCTTTCATAGCTATTCAACCCATTATAATATGGTTCAACAATCATATCACTTGGCCGACCAATGAAATGGTAAGTGTATAAACTAACGCGCGCATTCAACGTTATGCCATAGTTTTAAACCATCAACATTCAATTTGAAACCAATACCAAATGTTTAACCATGTGCCAATGTATCAGCTCATATCAATAGTTTAACCAATGTGCCAATGGGTCTTCATATAATCAACATGCCAATAGTTTTGAAAACACGAACATAGGCATTATATTAAAAGATATATATAAAGGGTTTAATCAAAACACCTATATATTTTCATGAAACCAATGGTCAAGTAGGTCAAATAAAATGCAAATCCAAATGCCAATACATTACAAACTCAATAAAACCAAGTCACACGATCAATACAAGAATGTCCAATGAGTACAGATCAAAAGTTTTGCCAACTGCATAATGATAAGTGAAATGTAAGCGCAATAGGCATATTGACAAGGATAACGACATTTCAAATAATGATTTCAATGCGACTACGAAAGACCAAGTTTTCACGCTTACAGTCGTGAAAACAAAACAAAGGTAAATGTGCAAATGTCGCAAAAATTGTGACGAAAAAATTGATGTTTGCAAAACATTGGTGTAGGCAACTTATAGGATAGTGGAAAAATGTGAATTGGCTGCCAACAGAGCCCAAGCTGAAACACATACCTGAAGTGCTCTTTCTATCTTCTGTACTTCCAGCCTAATCTGAGTCTGTGAATCCATGAAGCTGTATATCACTGGATGCGGTATATCTCAAGCCATAGTTTATTGTCCCACAAATATATCTTAATACATGCTTTGCAACTATCCAATGCTCCTGTCTTAGTTCCACCTGGAACTGGCTTAGTGTATTTACGGCAAAGAAAAATGTTTGGTCGAGTATTTACCAAATACATCAATGACCCAATTAGTTGTCGATATAGAGATGGATCTACTGGATCAGAATCTGGATCTTTCACTTTTCTTATATCCGTATTCATAGGAGTGTCCATGGACTTACAATCCATCATTCCAAACTTCTGAAGGATCTTTATTGCTTACTTTCCTTGTCCAAGGAACACTTCACCACGCTTCTTCCATACTTCTAGTCCCAAGTAATAATACATGAGACCTAGATCTTTCATATCAAATTTAGAAGCTAATTCCTTCTTGCACTGGATGATGAGAGACTCTTCACCTATTATGAATAGATCGTCAACATATAGTAGTAGAATTATAGGTGCATTGTCCACGACTTTGTAGTAAAGGTTTCGATCTGCATGACTCTTGGAGAAACCAAGTCTCGTTAGATAGTTGTCCATTATGGCATACCAAGCCCTTGGAACTTGCTTGAGTCTATATAGAGCTTTCTTTAATCTGCAAACGTGGGTGTCTATGGAATGTACCTCAAACCCTTGAGGTTGTTAAATATATACTTCTTCTTCAATTGCTCCATTGAGGAAAGCTATCTTTACATCCATTTGATTTAAGTTCCCTCCCATGGAAGCGACAAGAGATATGATAGTTCTCACGGAAGTATATCTAGCCACCAGAGAAAAGGTTTCACCATAATCTTCTCCCTCCTTCTATGAGAATCCTCTAGCTACGAATCTTGCCTTGTACTTATCCACGTTTTCGTCTGCTGCATGTTTGATCTTGTATACCCATTTTGAAGTTACCACTAATTTTTCTTTAGGTCTAGGTACAATTTCCCATACCTCATTTTTCATAATGAATTGATGTTCTTCCGTCATAGCTTCTTTCCATTGTCCCTTTTGAACTGCTTCTTCAAATGTGGTAGGTTCTTCATCTAGAAGCTTCGTCATGTATGCTGCATAACTTGAGAATCTTTTAGGTCTTTTACTCTTTCTGAATGTTCCTTCTGGAACCTTGAGTCTTTCTATGTTTTGTAAGGTGGCTTCAAGCCAAGCTGGTGATTTCTTGGTTTTAGGTACGATATCTGAATCAATGTTTTCACATGGTTCCATAGGATGATCCGGTTGTTCCTTTTCGTCATTTTCGTTTTATGTTCTTTCTTCATTAGGTTCTTCAATCTCTTTTTTTTCAATAGTTTCTTCTATGGATTTCTTGAAGACCATCTTTTCATTTAATGTTATGTCTCTGCTAACTTCGATCTTGTGTTGTTATGGAATATATATTCTATAGGCCTTGGATGAATCACTGTATCCTACGAATATCCCCTTCTTTCTTGAGGGTTATAGTTTGTTCCTTTTGTCCTTGGGAATGTGACAGTAAACATGACATCCAAATATTCTTAAATTTTCTACATTAGGTTTCTTACCTGAGAAGGCTTCTTCTGGTGTCATGTCCTTCAAAATACGATGAGGACTTTTGTTCTTCACATATATTGTTGTCATTGCTACTTCTCCCCATAAGAACATGGATAGACCTTGATCATTTAGTAAGGCTTTTACGGTTTCTTCAATAGATCTGTTCTTTCTTTTTGCTACAC
>JASDQU010322896.1:0-10087 GCA_032191745.1 Picea mariana | reverse complement strand
TCTAGGGGTGGTTCGTACACTTTCTAGGACACTTCCTAAGCGCATTTGAGTAGACACGCACACTCCTAAAAGAGACCCAGATATTTTTAAAAAAAACGATTTTTTTTTTATTCTTTTTTAGTGAGGGTGTGGCCTAGCTTAGGATTAGGGTTTAGGGGAAATAAAGGAGGAGAATAAACTATCTCTTCCCCCTCCTTTCTCCGCATTCCTTCATCTTGAGCTTGGAGGAGAGAGCAAAGGAGAGCTTGAAAGTGCAAATTTGTGAGAGCTTGGAGGAGAAAGCAAAGGAGAGCTTGGAAGAGTTAGCAGAGAGGAGCTTGGAGGAGAGAACAAAGGCAACCATCTTCCTAAGGTTTCAAATTTCAAGTTTCAAGAGCTAAAGAGGTAATCCCAAACCCCAATTCCCTCATTTCCTTGGGTTATACTTGTTTATGTTTTTTTCCTCATCTCCTACTCTTTCCCATTCCTTCTTCTCCCTCATTTATTGCAAGTTATTCATCTAAAACTTGAAGAAAATGGTTTTCTTTTGGTTTATCATTCCTTTTCTGGTTCTCATGGTCATGGTGGGGAGAAGGCATCGAAGGGAAGAAGAGGATAGTGGTGATTCTTATGATGACCCACAATATCAAGTTATTGAAGGGTTCAAAGAGGAGGAAGAGGGCAATGAAAGGCACAAAGCTTTATTGAGACCCTTGTGGAGATTTATGACAAAACTTGAGGAGGGGAGAGGTGGTGGAAGCATTAAATTTTTATGTCCTCATGAAATTCATAAAGGAAAACCTTATATTGGTTCATATATCCGTGTGAGGAGGCATATTTGTGGTGTAATGGGTAGTGCTAACAATAAGGGGGGGCATTGGGATCTCAATTTGCCCTAAGATATCCAAGGAGCAGAGAGAAAAACACATAAATATAGAGGAATATGCACAAAAAAAGTATGATAAAAAAAAAAAACCTCAATCTGATGCCTCATCTAGATTCGGTGGCAACACATCTCCATCTCCTCATGGTTCTAGAACCTCTGGATCTAGAAGAACAATAATAGATTTCCTTGATATTGGAGGTAGGGATGAGGTGGATGCAAAAGTGGTCTAATTTCTCTATGCTTGTGGTATCCCATTCAATGTGCTTCGCTCCCCATATTGGCATGATCTTGTCAAGGCAATCAACGAATCCCCCAAAGGATACAAGAGCCCCAACTATGAGAAAGCTAGAACTGTGTTACTTGATAGGGTAAATGAAAAAATTCAAATAGCCCTAACATGGTTTACAAATGAATGGGGGGGCTTTGGGGTATCCATTATATCAGATGGTTCGAAAAATGTTAGAAACCAACATTTGATCAATGTTCTTGGTGTTTATGCTATCGATGTAGTGTTTCTTGCAACACATGACTCCTCTTCAATCATTTCATCTTCCCAAAACATTCCAGATCGCCTCTTGAAAACAATTAATGATGTTGGTCCTTCTAATGTGATTCAAGTAATCACTAATAATGCAACAAACTGTAATGGAGTAGGTAAAATCATTGAGTGAGTTCATCCATACATCTTTTGGTCTGGGTGTTTGGTGCACACCTTGAACCTTTTGATGCATGATATTGTTAAGCATAGAGAATGTGGATGGATTAATCAGTTATACAAGAGAGGGAATCAAATCATCAAATTTATCACTAGGAATACAAGGGTCAATTACTTCTACAACTCACTCTTGGTTGTAGCTACTTTGTAGAAATTTAAATGACAAAATCTGCTTAACAATATTATGTCATACACTTAGAAACCTAGAGATAATTGTCTTCTATGAACTCTGAAATGTCTAAACCCACATTTAGAAATTACCATAAGCAGAAATACACATTGCTAAGCAATTTTGCAATGGAATAAACACAATGAACAACAATCATTCAACTCAGAAATTTATGCAATGACAGAGAAAACCCCAATGTGGCGAAACCTAATGTGAGAGAGAGAGAGAGAGAGATATTTTATTAGGTTCAGGAAAGATATATTAGCAACAACAATACAATTTCCAGCAAGAGAAATCCACTTACAACACACTAAAACTGCCCCCAAATATTTTTCCTTGGAAAATGTGCCAAATCCATATTGTTGTACGACCTGCCCATAAAACAACACCTTCAAAAATGTGCCCACAATCTGTTGTATGACCTGATTTGTACGACCCTTCTGCAGCAAGAAAAACCCTCCAACGACCTCAAAATTCTTGCCACACTTAGCCTCGATTTCCATGCCGTCTTTCCCTTGTTGTACGGACTGTACGGATACATACAGTATGGCCTCCAACAACAACAATAAATATCAACACTCACATGAAAATATTCTCTTTGGATTTGCACCCAATCTCTCTTGGGAAATGTGCCCTCCTTGTTGCCCTATTTCCTCTCTCAATATCTCTTGGAAATCTCTCTCAAACTCTTCTCAATGTGTCTTGCACACTATTATCGTGCAATCTGTACTTGCCCCAAAAGCCCAAGGCAAGTGGGCACAAAATTGGTGTAACAAGGAGGATAACATATCACTATCACCTTAATAGGAAACCTCTTTCTATTTAGGAGTATGTCACAGTACCCCGGGGGAGACGTCCCCAGTGACTTATAAGGTAAAAGCTATAAGAAAGTCCCACCCCTCTCACAGGTCACCCAGATCAAAAGTTTCAAAGTTTTACTGAGATGAAGCAAAAGATAAATTAGGTGTACTTGCCCAGAACAAGACAACAAATAGAAAAGAAATGCAATTTGCAAGTACCATATGATGTCAATGCTTCATAAAATCATAAAATTATGAAAGATAAACAAGCTAATATAGAACTGAAGCAATGTAAATATTTACAAAAACAATGAATATTTAGCAACAACCACAAGAATTATGACTCAATAATGCTTAAGAATGACAAGAAACAATAGCCTTAGGATGACATAATGATAACAATTGTCAAGAGCAATTATGGTAATGTCTAATAAGCTTTCAATCTTGCTTTTAGGATGAATTTTCTATTGTTATAGATGGTTGTAGCAATCTTTTGCAACAACAACGAATTAGTTAGTGAGTTAGTCTAGCTTAAAGTCAGTAGAAGTTAGTATAAGTCTTAGGAAAGATAGTTTAAGAGTTGTTTGGTCAATCAATCACTTATGAGGAGTGGACTAGTGCCTTTTAGGGAAATGGAGTCAAGGTTAGAAACAACAACTCTTAGTGGAAAACAACAATGATAATAAACAATCTAAAGGGATGGATGAGATGATTGAGGTGTTAGTAACCTAAGGCCTCATTTTCTAAACCCTAGAAGGAATGATTGCTAGAAAATAAGTAGCCTTAGGCCTTAATGATTCCCTTATTCCTTAGATTAAATTTGAAGTAAAATGTATGAAGCAAATGAAGTAATTCTACTAGAGTGCTATAATGGTAGGGCTCTGGTGTATACTTCAAAATAAGTGTTCTCTAGTAATTTCAAATAGGTGGAAAATTATAAGGAAAAAGATAGTAACATATGTTTTTCCCCTAGGGTTTCAAACTAGCAATTTCATAATCTTTGATATGAACAAGAAAATTCACCATAACCATTCAAAATAAAATGAAGAATTGTAGATTTACTTACTTCATCAAGAATAATCTAGCAACAAACCCTAGTTGAAGACTTTCCACCATGAAAATGCCAAAATACACCAATATTAGCCTCTCTAAGAAGTTGCACTTAATTTAAGCCAATAACCCTTAAAGAGGGTTGAATTTCAGACCTCACACTTATGTGAGTGAAAGATGATGATAATAATGAGGTACGTTTCCTCTACTTATACAATATCAATGACCTCTAATTAAAATTTATGTCAGAAAAGGTCGACATGGCCAAATTACATCAAAAATCCAGTTTTTACATAAATTCAAAGAATCAAACCCTAAAATGTCCAATAGAGGTGATGTCATGCCCTCCTAGGGTGATGTTGGGCCTTATAAGTGGGACGTCAAGCTCCATGAGAAAAATTTTAGGCATTCCAAGGCTTCCGGATAATGCCACACGTGCCACCTATCACACAACTACCTCCATCATGTCCACTTGACATTGGGTGACGTCATTGGCCTCCCAAGGCCAACGTTTAGGGGGGAGACAAAGATCCCCCTCGGTTCAGGTCTGCCAAAGCATCTCTCATGGAACATCCTTCTTTTTCTCTGGTGTAAGCCTCTGGTGTCTTTCTGCCCCTGGCTGGGGTTACGACATCCATCTAGTGGGATTTTAGTCCCATGGAGGTTCAAGATAATCATCTCCCCATATGTACCTGTCCACTGGGCATGGTACATATCAATGTCAATCACATCTAATAAAAAAATTACCCAAACATGTGCATCAAACCCCCCTTTACCTAGACAAATGCTCAAAGACGTTATGTAATTTAACAAGCCAGGTTTGGAGAGGATCTCAAGATGTCCTATTGGGATAATCCTTCTCATGTTTGGGGTTTTTCCCATGTGAAGACCAATCTAGGTCATGTAGGTGTATGAAATGGTGTAGGGAATGTCTGGGCAAGGGGTGCAGTCATAATAGGGAAATATAGGTCTTACCTGTGGGCACCTTTGTAGAGGGAAAGCTACACCTTGTCATGGATGCCATTGTTTCCTATCCCATTCAATGCCTTTTATTCTTTGTCTTATTTATTTTTATTTTCAAGAAAATAGCTGGGGGGAAACTGTCCTAGCATGGTGACCAGTGGTGACATCGTTACCCACAAGCATTTCATGGAAATGAGAAGGTTGGCTCATGATGAGACCCCCTTTCTCTTGGCTATGCCACCAAGATCCACTACCCTAGTTTGGTGATGATCCAAAAATGAAGGTATTAATGATAAATCGGAAGTTAGTTTAATATACTTTTTGCATCGGATCGTTAAGAATGTGAAATACATAAACTTGTTATCTTGTTTACGGAATATCAAATGTGACTTTTACTTGATGCTTATTAATGTATAAAGAGATCAGCCATTAATATTCATGTTGCAAATGAAGAGAATAGTTCAACAAAACAGAAAGAGAAATAGAGACAAGAGGTTGATAACGGATCTCACCAATCGTTGGCTACGTCTCCGGGCCCGCTTCCAAGTGGAGGACCTCTTTATTGCTCTTTAAAAATGCTCAAAGTTCTCTTACAATGCTCTTTGTTGTTATATTACATGCTTCATGTCTTCTGTGCAAGACCTCATTGCTTAGATTCATGCATGCACCATCAAAATCATCTCAACAACATGAGAAAAACGCCTCTCAACAACATGAGAAAATGTCAAAATTTACAAACTACTCCTTCAAAACCCTGCATCAAAAATTTCTCTCTTTTGATCCTCCCATGGCATCCTACAGGTCTGGTTTATATAGATTTGAAGTTGGTAACCATCTCCCAACTTCCTCCCAAAATCTAGGCTCAAAAAGAGTGCAATATCTCCCAATAATGGGCAAAATCCATTAAATCTGCTTAAAAAATCATTAAAAAATCATTAAAAAATCATTAAAAAATCACTAATATATGGTGAAAACCCACATTTGTGCAAATATAGGGCTAAGCCCCCTAACTGGGCACACGCCCCTGGTTTTACGGCGCTCTGCATGGGATCAGGGCTCAAAATAGGGCACCTTAAGTGGGCTAAGCCCCTTCTCATGCACACCCCCCTAGTTTTATGGGATATCCCCAAGATCCTTGGGCTGGGGCTTATCCCCTTGTGCGCCCATACACCTTTACAATACACTTTAATAAAATTAAAGTGGGTTATATTTAATAAGCACCATCAAGGGCCCATTGGTAAAATGGACTTTGGCCAAGTCTTGGGCGCCTACTAAGAGGTCATGGGTTCAAATCCCATGAGCTCCATAACATTTTTCCACACCAACCATTAACCAATACCATGGTGCCACGTGGCATCCAACCATTTGCCAAACATATGCCCCTTGTCAACTATTGGTTGGATCCCTGTCACTGACCAGTCACCTTTTGTTGGACTGCCACTTGTCGCCACTTGTCTCTGCCATGTCAGCACTGCTGATGTCATCATTTGACTGGACTTGTTGACTTTTTGTCTGTTTGGGAAAACGGCCAGAGTACGATAACTCTCGCATACAACGTTCATTTGAGAAAGTAAATATATGGCCGAAATCGAGAGAACGAGTCGAGTGCAATGGCATTGGTTTCATCCAATTCTGAGAAATTTGATTTTTGAGCATTTTATGAGCCTGGGGAGCCTCTTGGATCATTCCTCCCCACTTTGGAAGCTTCTGGACCACCAAAGTCTGCTTTTACTCAAGTAATAAGTGAGGGTACTGCCTCCCCACTTTGTCCTATATCATCCATCCTCTCTGCTGGAATAATGATCACCTGACTAATCACAACAAACATGAGAACTAAGATAGCATTGTTTATCAAAGTAATCATTTCATTTATTGCACAATCATCTATATTCTTTGTCACACTTTGCAGCCATACACCACTGAACAGTAACAAACTAATCAACAATATTGAGTATGCAAATGAAAATGACAAAACATGCTTCCCCTTTTGAACAGAAACAATAATCAAATTATGCAGCCGAACCTCATGTTGTAACCCTGGTGACACTTCATGACTGTTAGAAACAACCTGAACCATCTCATGTTTAGCATCACAAACTTCATGTTTTGTTACGAACATAAGTGTTAAACTTTTGTTTGCATTTACCATTCTTTTTGACTGCCCTGTAGTTTCAAAGGACCTATTAGTTTTCATGCGATGATCACGAACAATGTACTCCTTCCCATCTTTCTTGAAGCAATACTTATTTTCCTCCCTGTAGAATATGGCTTTCCTATCATAAAGGTAGGGGCTTCCCAAGATAATTCCACATATGTCCAATGGCACTATATCAAGCTCTACTTCATCCTGATACTTAGAAGTGATTGCAAACTTAATTTTATATTGCTTGGTTACTTGCAAATTGTTATCACCACATATCCATCCCAATGGATATGGTTTAGGATGTGACTTAGTTTCAATTTCCAAGTTATTCACAACATCTTCACTGATTAGATTGGCTTGTGATCCACTGTCTACTAGAGTATCAACTTTGACATTATGTGTTATAACCCTTATGTGGAAAAGTTCATTCCTTTTATACTCATCATTTATATCAACTGAACTATAAGAGCTAGAACTTGCAACAAAATTTATACCTCGGATTCCCATAGCTACAACCTGTGTCTCATCATTGGAATCTAATCCAACATCCACTTGAACTGTCACAGTTGTGGTATTCTTTCTTCCATGGTTGGCAAACTTCTTTGGCTTCAAGTCAGAATGTAAGACCCAACAACGATCTTCATCATGGCCTACTTTCTTGCAATGCTTGCAAGTAGGCTTCTCCTTTCTTGTTGTGGCTGTCTTCTTCTCTTTCCTTTTCCCTGCATCCTTTCTTTGCCAAGAATCTGTAGAAACACTATCACCAACATTCCCTTTACTTGATTCAATGTGAATGGATTGTACACATACTTCATCAAAGTTAGAAGGATTTAGCATAAGAATAGTGTGCTTAAGATAAGAATGTAAACCACCGATATATTTTAGGAGTGTCTCTTGTGTATATAATGGAATACCCAAATTTAACGCTTTCTTACGAAATATATGACTATATTCTTGTACACTTTGACCTTTTGATTGCCTTAAACATTGCCAATTCATCATTTCTTGTTGCATGTAAGCTAAAGGTTAAAATTGTTGTTTTAATGCAATAACAAAATCATTCCAGGAAGATATTGTTTTACCACTTTTCTTAAGATCATCTCTAGTTCTGCTTTCCCACCATATGAGAGTTGTGCCTCCCAATGTGAGACTTGCTAGTTGGATCTTAGTTTCATCATTAACAATCTTTTGTATCATGAAATAGACTTCTAATTGTCTCACCCAATTATCTATCTTTTCTGCATCTAATTCACCATCATAAGTGGGTAATTGAAACTTTACATCTAACTTTAATAACGACATATAAGAAGAATGATGAGTTTTTTGCTTATCCTTGGACGAATATACACTTGCTTCATTATTAGATGATGAGGATGAAGGAGAAGAAGGTTCTGAAGGTCCACCACCTCCAACTCCTCGTTCTGCTCTCATCGAAGATTCACCTTCTTCAACTTTTGGATTCGTTCACAGACCTCTTTCATGGTAAAGCTCCTCTAACATGGCTTGCATCAATTTAAAGGCCTCAAAGAAATCATCTTCAAATTTGAAGGGACCCAATTTCCGTGGCGAAGACATCTCTTGCTTATGCGGTCACCTTTGAATCTATGTGTCAAGAGCCTCAAGTTGGCCTTCTCCTCGCTTGAGTTTTGCTCTCATGAGCATCCAATGCTTGCAATTACTGTCAAACCTTCACAACTAAATGCTCTGATACCATAAACTTGATCCAAAAACGAAGGTATTACTGATAAATTGCAAGTTAGTTTAATGTACTTTTTGCATCGAATCGTTAAGAATGTGAAATACATAAACTTGTTATCTTGTTTGTGGAATATCAAATGTGACTTTTACTTGATGCTTATTAATGTATAAAGAGATCAACCATTAATATTCATGCTGCAAATGAAGAGAATAGAACAGCAAAACATAAAGAGAAATAGAGACAAGAGGTTGATAACGGAGTTCACCAATCGTTGGCTATGTCTCTGGGCCCGCTTCCAAGTGGAGGACCTCTTTATTGCTCTTTAAAAATGCTCAAAGTTCTCTTACAATGCTCTTTGTTGTTACATTACATGGTTCATGCCTTCTGTGCAAGACCTCCTTGCTCAGATTCATGCATGCACCATCAAAATCATCTCAACAACATGAGAAAAACACCTCTCAAAACATGAGAAAAGGCCAAAATTTACAAATTGCTCCTTCAAAACCTTGCATCAAAAATTTCTCTCTTCTGATCCTCCCATGGCCTCCAACAGGTCTGGTTTATATAGATTTGAAGTTGGTAACCATCTCCCTGTTAATGTTTATGCCATTATTATAGTTCTTTGCATTTCAATAGATAAGAGCATCATAAGAACAAGATCACTGAGAAATACACATTCACAAGAGACACAACATTTATCCTGGGAAACCCTCTAGGGGAAGAAAACCCAGTAAAAACTTCCTTATCATAAATAGCTTATACAATGTTCAAGAGATAACTTAAACCAATACAGATAGTCCTCCCCAAGAGATGCGCCACTCTTCTTCTCCTCTCTCTAACTGGTAATTGCAACTTGCCTCATAAGATAATGAGCAAGTGAGTTGTGTGTTTGAAGTGAGGCGCTAGCCTCTTATTTATACAAAACTGGCATGTGTGAAAGGTCACAACTGGCAGGGCCGACCTCTCACTCTGGGTGTGTAAACCCACCTTTAATTAATTCTGGATCTTCCATGATAACTGTTGGGGCCGACTTCTTATTCTGCCCTTTGTAATTGTCCGATGACCAATCCGCAAAAGGGGATTTGGTCTTTATACAATTACCGACATGATTAATCCACAATGGGGATTAATCCAATAACAACAATAATAATAATGACATGATTAATCCACAATGAAGATTTAATCCAATAATAATAAGAATGCTCTTCGCAGTTACATTATTTCAACACTCCCCCTTAACAAGAAGGGTATTCTTCATCAGCATCAGGCGAGAGAGGTTTGCATCATCAGTGGCATCTAGAGGATAGTATCGTCAATATCATCTTGAAACATTGTCTAGCATATTTACGAGTCATCAGAAGTTTTCTTCATCGACAGCATCATCATTCTCGAAAGAATGCTATCATCATCTGCATCAAATATGTATCAGTAAAATATGATACCTCATCACAGCACTAGGCTAGCACATCATAGTACTACACTAGCTCAATGTCACAGATGATAAGCTGGTAGCTCAGTGTCAGTCACATCTTGCTTTACGTCTAACAACTAGGTCAGAAGCAAGTAATATCATCATCTCGCTTTACGTCTAACAACTAGGTCAGAAGCGAGGAATCACAACGTCATGCTTTACGTCTAACAACGAGGTCAGAAGCATGACTCATATTGCTTTACGTCTAACAA
>JASDQU010322893.1:0-13020 GCA_032191745.1 Picea mariana | reverse complement strand
CCATTCTAGCGAGTCTTTCACTCTGTATTTTTACAGTCTCTGTACATTTCTTTCATTAATAGAAATCGTGTATTACTGTATCTCTGTGTTTATGGTTGCATCTCTGATATATTTTCTATTATATTACTGGATATACGCGATATCTCTGTGCATTTCTTTATTATATCTCCGCTCTCATTTCGTGCCGAAAATAATCCGGATCACATTATCTAGAACTTCATTAGTAAAAGGTGTAGGAAATAGATCATGTAAAAATGCATCATTCAATTTCCTTAGATCTACACAGATTCTGATTTCTCCTGTCTTCTTATCTTGGACCACAATAGAGCTGATCCATTCAGATTCTTCAATTGGTTCTATAATTCCTGCTTCCAACATTCTATCTAATTCAATCTTAACTTTCTTCTTATACTTGGGATTCAGTCTGTAAGGCCTCTGCTTGACAGGCCTTGCATATGGTTTCAAAGGAATATTCATTTCTCCCATGGTCCCTTTAATGCCCTTCATGTCTGTGAACTTGGTTGGAAACAAGTCCTAATACTCATGTAATAGTTCTGTAATCTTACTAATAGTAGCATCATCCCAACAGTCTCCAACATTTTCCAACTTAGGTGCTTGCTCTGTTCCAATATTAACCTTCTTAATTTTAATAGGTTGCCCAACAAAAGGTAATTCAATCCCTGACCCTTCTATATCTCTTTGTCCTTCAATTTCTGAAATGTTCACATTCCTACGGTCATCATCCTCATTAGCATTAATATTATAAAAACCTTGTAACCATTGAAGAGGCGCATTCCATTCATCTTCTTCTTGTTCAAGAGAGGGGTTAGGTGCCTTCTCAAAGACCTTATGTCTTACAATTTGTAAAGCCTAATTTATTGTGGGGTAGTGACTTTCAAATAGGAATGTAGCTATAAAGTTTTGGGTCATACCATACCAATCTGTAGTGACAAAGCGCAGTTCTTCTTGAAGATACCAGTTGATAGGCGTAGTATCTAAGGTGTTAATGAACTTATGTACCCACTGTTCTTTAGGAATGCTACTCCAGGCTTCCTCACAACTTCGCACATGGTCCTTAGGACAACTCTGACATGTGTATCGAACTTCGCAGCCTTCAACTTGGTCTGAAGAATGCATTGTCAATAAGGTGTGACATTGTACCCACTCCGCGATGTTCTTCTTGTGTGTTCCCCACCATCTAGTTGGTTTTGCTTTCAAGGCTTCATCTAGTGCCAACAACCTCTGTTGTACTGGTACAATTCCGTCAAATTCAAATAGAAATGTCTCTAAATTATTCAAGCCACCAAATGCAGGAAGATTACTTACTTCTGTTCCAATCCAACGAACTGCCTTAGTCAATCTGGCACACCTCCGCGTAGAGACTTCATACATTCTATTCTGCCAATTTTCCAATGCTTCTTCTGAATATGACGAGCATGCACTTTCACTTTGCCAACTTAGATTTCCATATGTTGTAGGATTAATATAATCATGTTGTCATGCTGTCAATTTATAGATGTTCTCTAGCCCATAGGCGCAGTCTTCTTCTCTTATAGGTTTTGTGTACCTGCGACCTTCATCAGGGTCAAGAGGTGCAATGACCCTAAGGCCATCACCTTCAAATGTCATTCTTCTCTTTTTCAGGTCAATAACAGTCAAATTTTTGAAAGCCCAATCAATAACCAACAACGCGGGATAGGGATAGTTATCATCAACAATCTCGATCAATTCAAAGTCTGCAAATGTCCTTACTCCATCGATGTCCATAGGGACATGCTCTAGTATTCCAAAGGGGCTCATCGCCTGCTGATTAGCCATCATGAGCCTAACAGGAGAGTAAATCAATTTAGGTTTTCCCATTAATGCCCAAGTTTGCATCATCATAACATTTACTTCTGATCCCAGGTCAAGGACCACATAGTCCATGCCATAGTCTCCAATCTAAGCACTAAGGTGTAGTTCCTTTCTTGTCCTCCTTTTTCTAGATACTTGATTCACAACTCTACTCAGCAGAGGATCTACTCTTCCAATTTCATACTGTCTTATCAAGTATTGTAGTTCCTGCACAACTCTTTCATCTTTAATCAAATCAATACAAGTATACAAAAATTCCATGAGCTTGCTTACCTCTTTTCCTTGTCTAGGTGGGGCAGACTAATCAAATGCTAGAGTCATTTCACATTCCCTTACTTCTGATTGTGCCCTAGATGAAGAAGCATGTTCACCTACAAATTCTCTTCTTGCTTCTTCAAAAGTATTATTTTCTCTCCTTGGATCAAACAATGGCACCTTCTCTGAAGTTCTTCTCATCCATGATCCATCTGTAGCCTTTCCTGGAGTCACCCTATCTTCTCATGTGACAATGCCTCCTCTAGTAATAACAACGACTCTGGGTACCTCATCGCGAGGTTCAACTAATATTAGTTGGACTTGTTGGTTTCCACCTCCTCTTTCCTGAAGTTTAGCTAACAATACCGGACAGTCTGCAATGACATGGTCAAATGAAGTATAGTAGCTGCAAGTAGTACAAGGGTTCTGACAATCCCTTGCCAAATGACCTGGATGTGCGCAGTTATAAAAAATAATATGACCTCGACCTCGACCCATGCCTCCTCCTCGTCCTCTTCCTCTGAACCCACCACAAGTGTTGAAGTTTCCTCTTCCTAGGGAATTGAATTGCGCAACATTTCCTTCTCGTTGTAATTCTCCTTGAATTCTATATGCGTCCCTTGATATTTCATGCATGAGGTCATAATCCCTACAATCCTTCTCATCATGCCCCACAAATTTACAGAATGTACAATAAATATTGGTGGGTCTCTGGACATATTTCTGCATATAATAACATTCACCAAGGCAATGTCTAGCTCTACATACCTCGCACCATGATAAAATAACCTGCTTCAAAGGGTTAGGGGCTCCAGAGGCCAAGTATTCACTAAATAAAGGACAATGCTCTTTGTCATGGCCCTTTGCTTTGCATTTGATACACCAGATGTCTTCTCTTTTCTCTTTTTCTTTGTCTTTATTCATGTCTTCAACATGCAAAGATAAACTAGTTAATTGATTCAAAATATGACTCATACCTGGATTGGATTCTCCTACAGGGGTTTCTTCTAGCTTCATGGAAATATCTAATGCCTCAGCCCGTGAAGTGACCTTCTGTTGCATTAGAGGAACTCTAATGTGTGGCAGGAGGGCAGCGATGAACGATTCCTTTATGTTGTTCGTTTGGAATTTGAAAACTTAAACGGCCTATCAAGGTCTTAAAACTCTGATCAAATTCCCAAACAAGCTCAATCACCTTCTGCTTAATTTCCTTCAACTTTGTAATGCACTGCAACTCCGACTTAGGTTTCTTGAACTCTGCACTCAATGCAGTCTTGATGTCATTCAACGCTCTAAGCTGCCTAGATGTTGTAGCAAACTTCATATACCAGCTTAGTGCACGATCTCTCAAGGTAGTACTAAATCGAGCTCTCTTAACAGCTTCATCGGTGACTTTCTTAATTCTCCATACAACTTCGCATAAGAACCAGTGTTGGTCAGGATCCTCAGATCCATCTCCTCTGAAAATAGGTAACCTCATTTCATCTGTCGTGGATTTTCCTTGGTTTCTTGACTAAGTCTATACTAAATTGCTTGTGACAGTACTCTGAGTGCTCTGATTACTCTGGTTACTCTGGTTACTCTAGTTACTCTGTTTACTCTGGTTACTTGGTGTTGCTAAAACAACAGGGGGAGTAGTAATACTTACTTCAACAGTAGGCGCAGTACCCAAAGTTCCTATCTCTTCTCGGTGAGGTTCTTCAGCCTCTACTTCCTCTGCCCTTGTGAAATATGAATACTCTTTATCCAATTGCTCCACTTCTTCTCCACTATAAAATCCTTCGTCTTGTACTAATGGCTCGTAAATCTGCTTAAACAGGTTCGCAAGAGGAATATTTTTGAATGATCTCCCACTACGCTTGTGTCCAGCCTCTGTGTCACTTTCGTTGTCTGAATTCTTGAACATTATCTTTAAAATCCAACTGATTACTATATCTTCAAGATATTCTTCTCATGTAATGGCATCTTAATCTTCAACTTCAAAAAGTGTAGAAACTTTCCTCTAGGTCCTTTGAAGAAATACCTCTCTACTTGACTATATGATTCCACTATGACAATAGAAAAATCAGTAATGTACCCTCTAATAGTGTTTTCAAACCATAGATACACTGTCCTTGACACAACGTTATCAACTTTCTTGATTTTCTTAATCAGCATCGATGTCCAAACCACAGGTGGTCTAGATCTGATTTCAAACTGAGTGTCTGCTAGTCTGGCTAACCACTTGTACAACTCCTGATGGACTCCTGCAAAGAAAATCTCGTGCACGTCAGTAAAGATGTACCTTCCCAACCACTCTTTTATACTAATGCTATGGTTCTTTTTCTGAGCTACGGTGAAGTCCCTTTCTTGTTCTTCGATCCAATTATGAATCTTTGTCTTCAATGGAAACCACCTTGACATTCCCTCAAGGAGATCTCAGTCTCGACAATAGAACCATTTGTTGGCACAAGGGCAAACCCAAGGATCAACTCTAATAGCGCACCAACAAACCCTAACTACTGGTCCTTATGGCAACACCTGCGAAGCAGATGAAGTCTCACCCGAAGTAGTAATAGGAGGGTTGCAGGACACAGGTGTCTACAACCAGAGGAAATGCAAGATGATTTTGAAACAACAACGCAAAATAGCCCAGATATTCTTAACAGTATTATGCTTAACTTCGTGAAGTAAGTTATATCTTCTTATCTTAAACAAGAAAAATAACAGTACAATAACAACATAAAAGGTAGTATATAACAAAGCATCAACCACATGAAACAACAAGATTTTGTGTGGTTCACCCTCTCCCTACGGCTACATCCACATAACCGTGTTTATTGATGGAATAGATGAAAGCATACAAATCTATCTGAGCACTCAACTGCAGATCCTTGTCTTCCTCCTCTTTTATCTCCTAACCTTGCACACCTAGCTGCAGAGTCGATATTCGCACCTAGCTAAAGACCCAAAATACAAGAATGTCCTAAAACATAACACTCTTACATCTCAACACCACTCGCGCCTCTCTATCTCAACTCTTCTAGACCTCTCTTTATACATTCCATGACTCTTAGAAAACCCTAGACCGAAGCCTAGGTGCCTAAACCCTAGATCCACATAGCCAAAATCCTAGGTCCACATAACCAAAACCCTAGGTCCACATAAACCGCATTTTAAAAACTTCACTGACCTATTACTCCTTCTTCTCTGCGAGGTGCTTTAAAGCACCCATTATTTTTTTCTTACGCTTGATGACTTGTCCACGATCTATCTTCTTTGTTGCTTTGTCTTCCTTGATATTCTCTTTCAACGACTTGCTTTCCTTTACTTTGTTCCTTCTTTTATGCTTCTTTAACCACTTCGACCCTTCCTCGGCTTGTGTGCCTTCCACGCACTTCGTACTTTGTCTTTATTCTTCCTTAATCTTCGCTTTCTTCCTAAATACATGACCAAGGGCCAACACTATATACCTCTCTATAACCCTTCATATTTTTCTCTTCTTGATTTAAGAGAAGCACATATACTGCAAATCCTCATCCTTGACTTCTTAGGAATACAAACATTGTTGAATTTTTTCTTCCATATTCTTGTAAAATATGCATATGTAATAAAATTACTATTTCCTTCAACACCTTCAACACATTCTTTGTATAAGTTGTAGATTTTTCTCCTTGAGAAATTACCTGGAATATGTATTGTGTCTCTATCTGGCATACACTCTCCGTGTTTGGAAAATAAGTCACTCATCCATGACAATTTAGTGTTTGTTAATGGCCCAGTCTCTCGTCCACGATGTACCTTTGAATAAAATGAAGGATATTTTTCCAATCTTGTTTGGATTCTTGATAGATGAAGATTACCAATTGAGTGAATTGTTTTGAAATCTTTTATGCAAAGTAAAAGATTCCCAATGTGACAATCATATCGTGTCTTGGTGTATATCATGCACCCCACTAAATATGAATATTGCATTCTCTTATTCATTGAAAAACATGTCGTCCTTTTATTCAAGTCATACATGTAGTCCATACTTTTCAAACAATTTTTTTGACAACATTCACTTGAAATCAAATCACTTATGGAAATTGATTTAGAGAGAAATTATTTCCTAGACCTTGTATAACTAGAATGATTTGGATTGATATAAAAAGGTCTAGTCCTGGTCCTAGACACAATGTTTCTTTGCAATGTCCCTACTATTTCATCATCCTCGGTAGAAGGAATTTCCTCATCACTATGAGGAATATCATACAAAACAATATGAGAAGACCAAACAAGAGAATGTTGATCACCTTGATTTGTCGCACCTGAATGATTGAGAACATAATCTTCATTCCTAGGTCCATCATCATCTTCATTGATAATCTCATTGATAAGAGGAATATCAAACTCACTAGAAAAATGATTACCATCCTCACCAATGTCATTGGATCTTCCATGAAAGTATTCACTTGAAGGAAAATCGTCATCACCCTTAAGACTATCAATGCTAGTAAATTCTTCTCTAACAATAATGTCTTCATCATTAGCAACGCCATCATCAATTCCTATAAAATCTTCACTTCGAGGAAAATAATCATCATCACCATTGGTGCCTTTAAATTGCCCACCTGGAAAAAACAATTCCACCATTGACACAATCATCTTCGCTACTTTTAAAATACCCACTTGAAGGAAATTCTTCATCATCCTCAGTAGTGCCTTCAAAATCCTCACTTGGAGGATAATCTTTATTATCCTCATCAATACCTTAAAAATCCTCATTTGGAGGAAAATCTTCATCATCACCATTGGTGCCTTTAAATTTTCCACCTGGAAAAATTGTCCACCATCAACCTAATCATCTTCAATACTTTTAAAATCCCCACTAGAGGGAAATTATTCATCATCTTCATTAGTGCCTTGAAAATCCTCACTTGGAGTAAAATCTTCATCATTCTCATCAGTACTTTGAAAATCCTCACTTTGAGGAAAATCATCGTCATCACCATTGGTGCCTTTAAATTCCCCACTTGGAAAAGAGTTTCCACCATCAACATAATCATCTTCATTACTTTTAAAATCCCCACTTGAGGGAAAATCTTCACCATCCTCATTAGTGCCTTGAAAATCCTCACTTGGAGAAAAATCTACATCATCCTCATCAGTACCTTGAAAATCATCACTTGGAGGAAAATCATCATCATCAACATTGTTTCCTTTAAATTCCCCACTCAGGAAAAGTCATTCACCATTGGCATAATCATCTTCACTACTTTTAAAATCCCCTCTTAAGCGAAATTCTTCATCATCCTCATTAATTCCTTGAAAATTCTCACTTGGAGGAAAATCTTCATCATTCTCATAAGTACCTTGAAAATCCTCACTTGGAGGAAAATCTTCATCATCCTCATTAATACCTTGAAAATCCCCAGTTGGAGGAAAAGCTTCATCATCTTCATCTTCATCATCCATGCGAGTGTCTTCAAAATCCTCACTTGAAGGGAAATTTCCATCATCCTCATTAGTACCTTGGAAATCCCCACTTGGAGGAAAATATTCATCATCCACATCAATGCTTTGAAAATCCTCACTTGGAGGAAAATATCCATCATCTTCATTGGAGCCTTTAAATTCTATTGATGGAGGAAAATCTTCATCATTATTAATGTCATCATCATCTTCTCTACACCGATGCTACCACTAAAATCTCCATTGTTGCTTCCATTAAAATGATCACTTGGAGGAAAATTATCATCCCAATCATTTAAATTGTAATCAAAGTCTTCACTTGGACCTAGATTTTGAGTATTTTCAATATTATTAAACTATTGAACAGAATAATCGTCGTCATATTCCTCCTCTTTATAGTTGGTGCCTTCAAAGTCCTTAGATTTAGGACTTTCCTCATCAACACGTTGAATATCATTGTTTGCACTATGATCAAACTTCTCACTAGGTGAAAAATATGACTCTTCATTTACATTAGAAGTATTCCCATCGCATTTGTCAGCTCCAAAAGAAGATGTATGTGAACAAGATCTTAATGTCTCAGGAAAAAAAATCATCTTTATTTGACGAAGCCATCACTTCTCACTAAGAACATATAATTATACAAATGTTCACAATGATAATCTTATAACTTGTAGAATGAACTTTTCCCTCCAAAATCCCCCTGCCCCATTTTTTTCCCTTTAATATTTTCCCTTCAAAATTAAATAAATCTTTAACTCTATTAATTCATTATTTATTATTTAATTACAATATTTTTCATGTTTTTTAATTCATCCCACATTCATTAAACTTAGCGATGATTCATATAATCTTTGATACACACACACACACACACTCTTCTTATTTTTCATTTATCCCATATTCATTAAACTTAACAATAATTCATATAATCTTTGTTATATATACACACTCTTGTTTTGTCTTTTTACATTGCGTTAAATATTGAGCAACTTTCATTAAATAGTTTGGGGCAATCTACAAGGGAGAAACATCAAGGAGACATTCGATAAGAAGAATCTAGCATTTTAGAGGTTAATATTTTTTTTTAATTCTTATCATTTACCAAAACAAAATAATTTAAGATCAACTTTGAATTCTATGAGATTTTTTATGCGAATATCATCAAAACCCCTAAAGTATATGAGATTTTTTATAATTTTTTCTAAAGAAATAAGAGGTTTTAAAATATTTTTAGATCTTTTTGGAAGAAATTTTAGCAAAATTTTTAGGATTTTAAGAAGAAAAAATGAAAAAAAAAAAATAGTGTATTTTTTATAAAATTTTATAGTTTTATTGTTTTTCAGTAATTTTATTATAGTTATGCCCCGTGGGGGTTGCTGGGGGTGATGCTCGACATCGCCCCCTCCACATGGGACCAAGTCTTGGCCTACAAGGGTGTTGGAAGCGATGCTCGACATCACCTATGCCCCCCATGTAGGCCAGGACTTGGTGCCCATTGAGGCCAAGTCCTGGCTTATGGGGGGTTGGGGGTGATTCTTGACATCACCCCCTCCCTGCGTCGGTTGTTTGTTGGTCGACATGGGGGGGGGCGATGTCAGGCATCGTTTATGTAAGCCAAGACCTGGCCCACCCCAAGTGCCCCTATGAGCCAGACTATTAGATATGGGGGTGGGGGGCGATCTCGAGGATCACCCCCAAGACTCTCGCGGGCCAGACTAGTAGGTATGGGGGTGGGGGGCGATGTCGGGCATCACCCCCGGTACCCTCGCAAGCCAATTAATTTTTTTTTTTAATTCAAATCTTATAGATGATTTTGTTATTTTTTATTATAATGTAAACATTTTCCCATCATTATTATAAAGACATAATTTATTTTAAAAAAAAATCATATAGGAAAAATGGCATCAAAGAAAATATATTTGAATGTATCTGGATTGACACCTACAATAATGACATTCAAAACTACAATTGGGGCCTCCATGAATGCTAGGAAACAAATTGATATCACTTTTGTTCAAGGTCCAACACCTGAGCTCTCAAGAGCAATGAAGAATGTTAGAGAGTGGAGATTTGTCGAAGGTGGAAACATAATGGAACATTCTTGGTTTGTTAAAGACAAACAAGGCAACAATGGAGAACATATATATTTGTATTGTGTTGAGTTTGAACATGTGCAAGGAAATTATCGGGCACTTGGCTTGTTATGAGATATATGTTTGGTGCCAGACACAGATATTGTTTATGCACTCGTGAAACAACCCAGGACATANGTATCATGTATTATTATAAAGACAAACAAGGCAACAATGGAGAACATATATATTTGTATTGTGTTGAGTTTGAACATGTGCAAGGAAATTATCGGGCACTTGGCTTGTTATGAGATATATGTTTGGTGCCAGACACAGATATTGTTTATGCACTCGTGAAACAACCCAGGACATATATCAAAATTAGATATTGTTTCAAATTGAGAAATTATAACAAGAAAGAAAGTTTTACAGAATTATGTGCATCTATAGTGAAAAACATTGAGAGAGGCAATGTAAGTTTGTTTATTCTTATATTTGTATCATGTATTATTATAAACATCGTGATAATTTTGAAATCTTATTTAACACATAAATGTTATATTTTATTTTTATAAGATTTTGCTATGTGACTTTCACATATTCTACAGAGAAAAATATCATGGAAGTCATGAATGTCTTTCATATCGATAAGGCATAAGAAGGAAGGAAAAATAAATAAAGAGTAATAGAAGTTGAAGCTACAAGAGTAGACACATAAAAACAAGAAAGAAGAAAAAAAAATCTTCATTCTAAAAAGGCTAGAAATGTTACATTTGAAGATGTGGAAACTCCAAATAAAGATGTTGTTGAGATTAGTGCCAATGAGGTTATAACTCCTTCTCACAAGAAGAATAAACAAGAGAAACACAAAAGAGTTATTCCCGGGGATGATTCCATTCCTATTGATTATGAAGTGATAGTTGATTTAGATGAAACCCATTTAAATCATAAGAGGAGGAAATCAAATGTTGTTGATGATGAAGAAGTCATGGTTAGCTCTGAATGTCATAATGAAATTCGTAAGGGTATCAAAGAAATAATAAAACTAGGTGTTGATCTAAAGGATGGTATTATGAAAACAACACAAAATACCATTTGGAATCGATTGAGGAGGACCAACTTAGATGATGATGGCCATACATTTCAGTTGAATGTGAAGCAGATTTAAAAACCCACAAAAGGGAAAGAAAAATATCAAATTAGAAAACTGCATCACTTACATATTCACAACTTGAAAGCATTGATTAGGTACAATCCATATGCACATGTGGTTGACTACCTAGTTCTTGTTGACCCAATGGAAGTTCCTAGTAGGGATGAATTTGATAAATCAAAATGTTTTGACTATAAATATTATGTGATTGGAGGAAATCATTATGTAGAAGATAAAAAAGAATTGATGCAAGAGTATCCCAATAACTCTCTTTTTGAGACAATTAAATGTATAATTTATGTTGGTTTAACATATGCAGAAGCAAATTTATTGGCATGGGATCATAACACAGATAATGAGTACAGGATTTCCATGACTTTCATTCAAAGGGTGAGATTTATCCATAATGAGTTTTCTGAAATATGTGTTGGGGATATATTAAAAGTTGATATGAAGTTTCAAAAGCCATTTTGTTTGGAAATAGGCTTCCCAATTGATGAGGAAAATGTAAAAGAAAAAAACGCAAAGGAAGTGATGCACTCATAGATGTCGATATTTATTTTCAATTGGGATTTAGAACTAGATATGTATGGGATTTGGTAGATGAGATCTTCAGCCTATGGGAAAATATTGGTATAAAAAATCAAAGGGTTAAGAAATCCAAACCCTTAATATGTAGCACAAGACAAGTCCCGAAATTAAGAATCTGCCAGAAGATATGACTATAACACCTTGAATAACAATACAAGGAGTGAAGGATGAGACATGTATCATAGCTATATTATCATGTGTAAAGTCGGGTGAATTATCAATGGAAGAAATGTGTAATGAATTTAAAAAGTAAGTTTGTTGAGTTATTTATTATTTGTGTTAGGATTAGAAAATTATTTTTTTCAATTCAATGTATCATTGTTCTAAGTATTTTATTATATATATCACTATAACATATTTTTTAATTTAGTCACAAGGTGTATATGAGAATACAAGAGAAAATGGTTAAGATGTTGAATGAGGGGAATTTGAATGATGTGTCAGGCTTTTTATGTTAATGATTTTAATTACCTGAAAACACTAAATTGTCAGACCAGGGCAAGTAAACATAGAGCTGCTACACTATATGTGCGGGTAAGATTCTAATTTCTACCTAAATGTTATTCTAAAAAGAAAACATAAACTTACTCTCATAAATTGAATTCTAATGAGTATCTTAAAACTAATCATATCTTGTCTAATTAATCTAGGAAATGGAAATAATTCTAAGTTAATTAAATTTAAATGTACTTCTATTCCTAATTCAAAAAAATCATCCAATGCTATTTATTTCAATTCTACCATTAACTAAACACCTAATCATCAAAACATCTACCTTGACTATAAAAGAAAGAACATTTAAAAATCTTCTATTTAATCTAAACACCAAGAAATTCTAATTTACCAACAACTTTCACCTACAGGTACTACTTTATATTCACAGATATTAACCTACACCTACTTTATCAATCTATTCGATCTCCAATTTCCACACTATTTTAATTATCTGAAAATCATAAAAGTATCCTAACTTTCAAATTAAACTAATTTCTTATAAAATGAAAACTTCTAATCAAAATTACAAATTCATGACTATTCGTTTCCTATTGCAAAACTAACTATTTATCAGAACTTCAAGAAACTGAAAACTAATTCTAATTCTATCGATGACTAGCTAAATTTCAAGAATAAAGTCAATTTTTAAATACTGGAAAATTCACAATTAATCTATTCTAAAATCAAACCAAAAATCAAAACTAAACTAAATTCAAAATTACATTCATTTACTCTAAGAAACACAATGGATCTAAGAATTTGAAATTAAATCAAAACGATTACTTCTATGGCTGAAAAGTAACTTTCTATATTACCTCGAAATGAACACCAAGAAATAAATCGAATTTAAGAATTCATTAATCCTATGATAAATGTAATGATCATTTTTCTGTTGTCTTCTACTTTAATCAAATTCCAAATTAAGTCTATTGAATGGAACAACCTGCGTAAAAAGAGTCTATAGAAACTACTTCAACAACTAAAATCTGTCACATGCTAAAAGTTTTACTAGATAGAAACTAACATTGAATCATTCTAGAGTTTATCCTAATTCTAATCAAGCGAAATCTCAACAAACAGAGTCTAAATTTATCCTAAAAATCTGAATCTAAATCTTTCTGAGAAAGGAAACTGAAACAATGTAAACAGAAAATCCTCTTCGAC